>CATIWM010236431.1:0-17756 GCA_949671775.1 Mallotus repandus
AACAAATGCAAAATAAATGCAAACACTCCCAGATTCAACCCGAACTATCTTCTCCTTCTACATATCTTATTCACAAACTTCAAAACACCACAAAAATCACAACTTTATCCACAATAATAAATATTTACAATAAATAAATAAAAATGCAAGAAAATGATGAAAAATGGTATAAATGATAAAAATTAAATAAAAAAGATGATAAAAATGTAATTTTTAATGGAAAATGATTAGGAGATCCTCAGAGGGACTTGGTAATTACCCTTGATGCGTGGTTTGACTAAGATGTGGTTCAGTTTGGATTTAACGGTCTAAATCCTAAGACAAATATAAGAGAAAAAAGAGATTTTGGATAGTGTTTAGGGTAAAATGGGGTCTTCAAGTGCTTTAGGAGAGACATAGAGTGAGAGAATGTGCTGGAGCAGTAGCCTTTTCTCTCTCTAAGAGGTTGTCTCAAAATTTGTGTCAAAATCCTCCCAAATGAGGAAAAAATTATTTTTTTATAGTGTAGGCCTATGGACTCACGCAGAGGTAAATAGCTCAATTTGACCCAGGGACTAAATTAAATGACCTACACTGGTGGGTCATCAACCCATGCTCGTGGGTTGACCCGTCCCTATGGGCTTTTCCCATGCTTTTGGTCATTTTTTGGCCCAACTTGGCTCTTTTTTGGGTTTTGGTCGCTTGTTGGTATATTTTGGGTTTCTCAATCTAAGCACGCTTGAGAAAACTTCCTAAGAAAGTTTTCCCCTGTTTGATTGACAAGAATCCTTCATCATCAAATTTTTTCGGGGATCGTCAAAATTTGGGTATTAACATGAGTACAAGCATAACTTAAAAAAGGAAGCAAAACATACTTGATAGGTAGAAGAAGAAGAAATGTCGGCAGGCAGAACAAAGGAAGCTAGCACAAAACCGCTCGTTGCATCATCGATCAATCATGGGATAATGGCCTCCATGTATGAAGCACTCTCTGGCTCTAGATGGAGCTTATAGTCAGTCCCGACCAACGCCTCTTTCAAAGTAGGGCCCAATAAGTCCTTCCCCCAAAACATGTCAACAGGGGGAGGACGAGGAACGGACAAGCAATTGGCCCTCCATCCTAATCCACAATGTGCTCACTTAGATGCTAAGCGCGGTCGACAAGGGTTGTAAACAGAATCCTTATGCTAGTAATCCCGATGGCTCCATCCATTACAAGTGAGAATGCTGTAGGATAGTGCTCCCACCACCATCAAAGATGTATCTTCAATCAGAATGAGCTATCAGAAACGAAATATAGAGCCTTAGAAGAAAGGGAAAAGTAAAAACTGACTCCTTGAATGTCAACTCAGTAAGAGTGGTACGTACCTCCTCCAAGGACTGCAAAGGACCCTTCCAACTTTGAGCGATCCAAATAAGGAAGTTAGGGAACCCCTTACTTAATCTAGAGACTATACTAAGAGTCAAGATGCGAAACTCAAAAGCCCAAATCTGTAAAAGGAAATGTGTCATGGACAATACATTTAAAAAGAAAAGGACAGTAAGGCGTTGAGAGCAACTCACATCAACCACCAAGGGGACACCACAGATCTAAAATCTGTCCCTATATGCATCATCAAGGCCGTGTAGAAGGTAACTATTAAGAACCACCAAGGATTAGAACCACGAACCCTAATGATTATGAACCCATGAATTACTATCTTGGAAACCCAAGAATTAATTGAATTTTAAAGCCCAAGAATCGCTTAGATCAGTTCGCAAGGTTTGGTTGATTAAGATTAGAACCTAAAGAAAACTAAGTTCTTTAAACCCTAACCCTTAACATGCCACAAGGATAGATCAATTCCTTGATAAGTGGTTTATACATTCAATAAGAATTCAAGCAAATATGCAAAGGAAATAAAGACAATTTTCATTAAAATCCAATCTGAACAAAAAAGCACCATAAGGGGTGTTTTTAGAACATTCTAACACAAGAAACCCTAATGAAACTATTCAAACCCAAGAACAAATTGAGTTTTAAAGCCCAAGAATCGCTTAGATCATATCGCAAGGTTTGGTTGATTAAGATTAGAACCTAAAGAAAACTAAGTTCTTTAAACCCTAACCCTTAACATGCCACAAGGATAGATCAATTCCTCAATAAGTGGTTTATGCATTCAACAAGAATTCAAGAATTCAAGCAAATATGCAAAGGAAACAAAGACAATTTTTATTAAAATCCAATCTGAATAAAAACGCACCATAAGGGTTGTTTTTATAACATTCTAACACAAGAAACCCTAATGAATCCATTAAACTTAGCCACCACACAAGCATAATAGCAAATAACATAGTTTTGAACATAAATAAGAGATTTCAGCCCATATCCTAGCCCACATTAGTCTTTATGTATTTGGACTTGCAAAATATTAAACAAAGCTCATTCAGTTGTATCTTCACTTGGGCCAAACCTAGCATGATCAATTGAACTTCTTTGACTAGCCTAATCTTGCATATAGCCAATTAAGGCTTCTTGTAGCTTCTTGGACCTTGACCTTGTAATTGGGCTTTGTGGCATGCTTAATGGATCCTTAGCTTTATCTTTGGTTTTCTTGTTGTCCTCTCCATCAAGCTCATCCTTAGCTTTATCTCTGGAAATGCCATCACCATCACCATCCTCACGTTTTAAGAAGAAAAGAAACAAAAAAAAAAAAAGGAAAAGAAATAAGAAATCTTGTAGTAGCCTGAAAACATCAAGGAGCAGGTCTGATTGGTTTAATTGTGTCTTCATTGGTTTGAAAATGTGTTTGGTATTTTAATCCTTGTTCTTGGCATGTTTATATAGATATTAAGGTTTTTAAAAGATTCCTATTATAGCTGGCCTTGAAAAGTTTCCTAAACTTGAGAGGAAATTAGGAAGATTTTCACAATCCTACACAATAAGGATTAAGTGGCTGTTTAGGAAGATTTAAAGGGAAATTGATTCTCCATTGACCTGAGCCCTATATATACCATCTTATTTGAATTATTTCAGTCTTAAATTCATATTTCTCCTTCAATTATTTTTTTCTTTGTGTGTCTTGTTGTGTAATGCTCCTTTGTTGGTTTTACTTAACTTTGACAAAACCTTTGAGATTGAGTGTGATGTTAGTGGCATTGGGATTGGGGTTGTTTTGATGCAAAAGGGCAGACCTATATGCTATTTTAGTGAAAAGCTAAATGGAGCAGCCCTTCGGTACCCAACCTATGACAAATAACTTTATGCTTTAGTTCGGGCCTTACAAACATGGCAACACTATCTGTGGCCCAAGGAATTTGTCATACATGCAGATCATGAGAGTTTGAAGCATCTCAAGGGGCAAGACAAGCTAAACTGAAGACATGCCAAGTGGATGGAGTTCATTGAGACATTTCCATATGTGATTAAGTACAATAAAGGTAAGGAAAATGTGGTCATTGTTGCGCTATCTCGCAGGTATGCTTTACTTACTACTCTTAATTCTAAATTGTTAGGCTTTGAGTTCATAAAAGAGTTGTATGAGAGTGATAATGATTTCAGCAATATGTTTAAAACTTGTGCTAATGGGGCTATTTCTAATGATTTTTATGTGTTTGAGGGATTTCTTTTCAAAAAAATTCATCTTTGTATTCCTAATTGTTCTTTGCGGGTTATACTTATTAGGGAAGCACATGGGGGCGCTTTAATGGGTCATTTTGGGGTGCAAAAGACTTATGATATTCTAATTGAGCATTTTCTATTGGCCATGCATGAAACATTATGTGCATAAGATTGGTGGTCAATGCATTGTGTGTTTGAAAGCTAAGTCCAAATTGTAACCCCACGGGTTATATACACCTTTACTTATTCCTGATGTCCCTTGGACAAATTTGTCTATGGACTTTGTGCTTGGTTTACCTAGATCTAGGAAAGGTAAAGATAGTATATTTGTTATTGTGGATAGTAAGATGGGTCACTTTATACCATGCCATAAAAGTGATGATGTTGTTCATATTACTGATTTGTTTCTTAAGGAAGTTGTGTGTTTGCATGGAGTACCTAGGATCATTGTTAGTGATAGAGATGTCAAATTTCTAAGTCACTTTTGGCATGTGCTATGGGGTAAGTTAGGCACTAAATTGCTCTTTTCTACTACTTGTCATCCACAAACAGATGGACAAACTGAAGTTGTGAATAGGACTTTAGTTCAATTGCTTCTTGCTTTAATTTCTAGGAATTTAAAATCTCGAGAGGATTTGTTGCCATTAGTTGAATTTTCATATAATAGAGATGTTCATAGCACTACAAACACTTCACCAATTGAAATTGTATATGGCTTTAATCCTTTAACCCCTATTGATTTGATCCCTTTGCCTCTTAATAAGCTTGTTAGTGTTGATGGTTCTTCTAAGGCAGATTTTGTTAAAAAACTACACAAGCAAGTTAAAGAGAGAATTGAGAAGTTAAATGCAAAAGTGGCTGAGAGGGTTAATAAAGGATGAATTCCAATCGTGTTCCAACTTGGAGATTGGGTTTGGGTTCATTTTCGAAAGGAAAGGTTCCTAAATCAAAGAAAGTCTAAGCTTAGTCCGAGAGGTGATGGTCCATTTCAAGTCCTTGAGAGGCTCAATGATAACGCCTACAATATTGATTTGAAAATTGAGTATAATGTGAGTGGTACATTTAATGTTGCTAATTTAAGTCCTTTTGATGTAGGTGATGAGCTTGATTCAAGGACGAATCATCCTAAAAAAGGAGGGAATGATATGGACGTGGCCAAGCTTGAGGATATTGATGGTGATGGCATTTCCAGAGATAAAGCTAAGGATGGGCTTGATGGAGAGGATAGTAAGAAAACCAAAGATAAAGCTAAGAATCCATTAAGCATGCCATAAGGCCTAATTACAAGGTTAAGGTCTAAGAAGCTACAAGAAGCCTTAATTGGCTATATGCAAGATTGGGCTAGTCAAGGAAGTTCAATTGATCATGCTAGGTTTGGCCCAAGTGAAGGCACAAATGAATGGGCTTTGTTTAATATTTTGCAAGTCCAAATACATAAAGACTAATGTAGGCTAGGATATAGGCTGACATCTATTATTTAAGTTCAGAACTATGTTATTTGCTATTATGCTTATATGGCGGCTAAGTTTAATGGTTTCAATAGGGTTTCTTGTGTTATAATGTTACCAATCAGACATGCTCCTTGATGTTTTCAGGCTACTACAAGATTTTTTATTTCTTTTCCTTTTTTTTTATTTTTTTGTTTTTTTATTTTTTTTTTGTTTCTTTTCTTCTTCTTTTTTAGAATCAGAAATAAAAACTACGCAAATCAAGAACTACATAATGCAGATTTCAAGAATACCAAGAATACATCAAGAACCATATCAAGAACTTAAAGAAAACAAGCAAATAACTTAAAGAAAAGGATAAATAATCTGATATAAGAGCCAAATCTCTGAAACCGAATGCTAAAAACCTTCAAGGATTAGAACCATGAACCCGTGAATTACTAGCTTGGAAACCCAAGAACAAATTTAATTTCAAAGCCCAAGAATCGCTTAGATCATATTGCAAGGTTTGGTTGATCAAGATTAGAACCTCAAGAAAACTAAGTTCTTTAAACCCTAACCCTTAACATGCCATAATGATAGATCAATTCCTTGATAAGTGGTTTATGCATTCAATAAGAATTCAAGAATTCAAGCAAATATGCAAAAAACACAAAGACAATTTTTATTAAAATCTAATCTGAATAAAAACACACCATAAGGGTGTTTTTATAACATTCTAAAACAAGAAACCCTAATGAAACTATTAAACTTAGTCGCCGCATAAGCATAATAGCAAATAACATAGTTCTGAACTTAAATAAGAGATTTCAGCCCATATCCTAGCCCACATTAGTCTTTATGTATTTGGACTTACAAAACATTAAACAAAGCCCATTTAGTTGTGTCTTCACTTAGGCCAAACCTGGCATGATCAATTGAACTTCCTTTACTAGCCCAATCTTACATATAGCCATTTAAGGCTTCTTGTAGCTTCTTGGACCTTGACCTTGTAATCGGGCCTTGTGGCATGCTTAATGGATCCTTAGCTTTAACTTTGGTTTTCTTGTTGTCCTCTCCATCAAGCCCATCCTTAGCTTTATCTCTGGAAACGCCATCACCATCCTCAAGCTTGGTCACGTCCATATCAATAAACATAGGTAAGAGAGCCCCAATCATACTCCGGTAAGCTTTTAAGATCTTATAAGAAAGGAAGCAACCAAAAATTATCAGAACTGCTCTAGTTCAGAAAAACTATGGCACTCATCAGATAGAATATAAAGCACCTGGCTTGCCTCTCGACACTAGTAGGCCCCTCCCTAGCAGTTGCATCACAACTAGAGGCTATCATTAGGGATCAAGCTACCCCGACTAACTCTGAACTAGGGACCAAAACCACGTAAATCGTGACATAACATCGTGGGATCATCGGGGATGTTAAAAGGGATCTGCCGACCAGCAAATGAGAACCTCATGATGGCTGTAAAATTGAGGGGTGTGATTGTCATCTCCCCGAACTAGAAATGGAAAGTGTGTGTGCAACTGACCACCTCTTAATTAAAGCAGTCACAGCTGCCTGACAACTCTTCAACGTCTCTAGACCCTCCAGCAGGCCATCAAGCAAGCCATTAAAGCTGAGACCGCGTACCCGATCTCGCCCCTCCTCAAGTAACCTCCGGTAGAGCTTCTTTACTTTGATGAGGTTACCATATAGCATAAACGAAGTCACAAAGCTCTAAAAAAGGGAGTTAGTAAAATATGAACCTTGACTAAGAATTTTTCTATTTATCCATGATAATAACCACTAATTATTGGTTTGCTTATTATCTGCATGTGAATAATATTATGGGGTTCTAAAAAGGGAAGTCAACTAAACATGAATTCTAACTAAGAATTTTTCTATCTATATACAATAATAAGCACTAACTATTGATTTAATTATCTTAATTGCAGGTAAACAATATCACAAGGCTTTAAAAGGGTAAACGGTATTATGCATTCAAAGCAAAAACAACATCGCAGATCCTAGTATACGTAAGGAGAGTGAAATCCTAGCAAGGACATCTTTAACGTGTCTCTGAACGTGCAAAGGGACTAATCCTAACAAGGGAAGTATCACAAACACTAGTTCTTAAATAATCTAAATTTATTATGAAGTTTCCAGTGCTAACTTTATATATCCTACCATGTAGGGGAGATATAACATCAAAGGAAGAAAGCAGTAAAAAATGGAGTACGAGGTATTAACCCGCTAACAATGGAACGTCCAGACATTTGTCTTGAGGTTCAAAACGAGAGGAACCTTGCTACTTTTAGTCACCCCATACCATGTGGGATGAGCAGGCACCAACTTCCTATAAACGACACCGACGACTCTTGGACCTCTAGATTAACATTAGGACTAAAAAGCTCCTCGGGATCAACACCCAAATCCTCTTTCATGGGTATATGAAGCAAGAAGAAGAGAAGTCTAACTTTAGAGAATTCCTAAGTGAAGAGAGAAAAAAATGAAGAATGAAGTAAAAAATAAAAAAAATGAGCCTTTTAGAGCCTTAGAGGCATGGGTCCAGCAAAGAACCCATGCACGTGGGTTGAGAACCCATGCACGTGGGTTGAGAACCCATGCACGTGGGTCAACAACCCACGCAAATGGGTTGTATGACCCACGTATGAGGTCAAAGCCCACGAACCTATGGAAGCCCCTGAGATGCACATTTTCACGTACTGAAGCTCTTAGAAGGACCGAAAGGCACTCTGAAGGTCTGAACATTGACTCGAGATGCACAAGAAAGTTGGGAACTCACAACAAAAGTCCGAAATGACCACGAAAAGCGTGAAAATCTAGGGGAGCCCTTCATGCCCTTTCCTCTTTTATTATAATTCTTCTCTTTCACATAAATTCATGCATTCATATATTCGCTTGCATCCCAAACATTATTTTCCCGTGCTCTCGGAGGTGTACTCACACTAGAGAAGGGGCACATGGCAGAGATGGACTAGTCAACCTCAACAGTGGTCATCTCACCTTGATGGGATTTTCAAAGCTTCTCGACTTTGATCAGTAGCTTCAAGCTAGGATTCTTACTTGTAATCAACCCAATGCTTGATAACCTCATGAAAGACAGAAAATCCACTAAAGGAGAGTCATAGGGAACCAAGGCATTCAAGTAACTTGCGATTATCATGTTAGAACCTGGAAGAGGTTTAAATGTAAAAAAAAAAATCATACCCGATCTACTCCAATGCTCCCCAAAGGAGTAAGAGTATTCAAAGAACTCTTTGACGGCATTCGCACTGAGTAACAAAAGGTAGGGAATACTTGAGAAGAGAAAATGCTTTACAGAAAAAGAAGTATGATTAAGCATTTTCCTTTAAAAGAAATAACTTGATAACAAAAGTTGCCTCATCCATCGCGATCCTTGGCAACATCATTTGGTGAGTTTCCTTCTTATCATGTGGAATGCTTACTCTTCACTCGTTAACCAAAAACATCCTTAGCAAAGAGTTACTAGTTAAACCTCGGAGCAATGGCAAAGACCACATCGAGGTAAGACGACCGTAGATGAGTTAGCTCCAAGTCCTTGATACATACCACTTGCTAGTGCAGGTAAGCTGCTGAAAACATGAACAAAACTCTCATGCATCACAATTTTAAAATCAAAATTGCATTATATCATTTTGGCTTTACACACATCATGAGTTTGATAAATCACAAATAACATTTACACCTAAGGCTCAGGTAAAAGTCGTACGATGTATCTTACTTATAAGCTAACTAAGGTTATGTAGCATCCACAAAAGATTTTACATCCACTTTGGTTTCTTTGAAACCGAACACTTGAGGCCCACCAAAGGCTATTCAGTGTATTTCCTCATGAAAATTTTTTCAGCATCCCCTTACTTGTGGCTCGAAAAAGGTCACATCACCATCGCTTGTGGCTTGGAAAAGGTATTAACACCCCTGGTTGTGGCTCGGAAAAGGTCACAGTACCCCCGTTTATGGCTTGGAAAAGGTCATGGTACCCCCATTTGTGGCTTGGAAAAGGTGACGGCACCCCCGCTTGTGGCTTGAAAAACAGCACGGCACCCCCGCTTGTGGCTTGGAAAAGGTCACGACACCCCTGCTTTGTAACTTGGAAAAAGTTACATTGCATCCCCTAAAGTTTTTTAATGTACCTTATTTTCTTCAAAACTTGGCACTTGAGGCATGTTAGGGCTACAGTGCAGCCACACTTGTAGCTTGGTAAAGGTCATACAACACCCTTATGAAAATTTTTTTTTATCTCATTTGTTTTTAAGTTTTACTTCCAATGCATCGACAACCAATAGCTTGATCGACGCATGTGAAGCAGGGGGCAACTGTTGATACCTAAATTTTGACGGTCCCCCAAAAATCTGATGATAAAGGATTCTTATCAATCAGACAGGGGGAAAATTTCCTCAAAAGTTTTCTCAAGCATGGTCAAACTAAGAAGAAACTCAAAGAAACCCAAAAAAATACCTAAAAGCCTCAAAACACTCAAAATAGATTGATAATAGCCAAAAAGGGACGAAAATGGAGTTCAGGACCCATGAGTGTGGGTAGATAATCCACGCCCGTAGGTCTGACGACCCACAGATGGCTCTGCATGGGTTGAAACCCACTTGCGTGGGTTGTGAACCCATGTGCGTGGGTTTTGGACCCAGTTGCATAGGTCGTTGACCCATGTGCGTGGGTTGAGACCTAGACTCCATAAAAATCCAATTTTTTGCCATTTTTAGGGACTGTTGGTTTTTTAGAAAAAAATCTCTCCTAGAGAGAGAAAATCCTACTGATTGTGGACAATTTTTGATTCACTCCTTCACTCCTAAAGCACTTAGAGACCCATTTTATACCTCAATACACAACCAAAAATCACTTTTGTCTTAGGATTTAGACCATTAAATCCAAACGAAGCTCATTTTTAGCCAAAGCATACATCAAGGGTAACAATCTGGTCCCTCTGAGGATCTCCTAATTATTTTTAATTAAAAATGACATTTTTATTATCTTCTTATCCCATTTCTATCATTTTTACCTTTTTTTACATCTTTTTGCATTTTTTATTTTTATTGTGAATATTTATTATATTGGTAAAATTGTGATTTTTGTGGTGATTTTGAAGTTTGGATATAAGATATGATGGTGTAGTGGGAAGTTTGGGTGATTCCAGAAGTGTTTGCATTCATCTTGCATTTTTCCATTTATATAAAAAATGGGTACTTTGATGTAAAGTTAGCATTTTTATTATTGTTTTTTCATCATTTTAATTTATTATTTTCTGCTGTATTTTTATTAATATTTATGCATTTTTCGCATTTTTATTATTTTTTATGGTATTTATGCTATTTGTGATAAATTTGGTATTTTTATCATAAAGGTAATATTTTTATGGTAAAAATGTCACCTTTATCACTTTAATATTTTTATTTCTTCAATTTTTATTTATTTACATATTTATTTCTGTATTTTTACTATTTTTGTAGTATTTTTTCAATTTTTATTGCATTTAGTAAATTTGGTCCTTTTATAATAAAATTCACATTTTTATGGTAAAAATGTCATCTTTACAATTTTTTTCATTTCATTTCTGCCATATTTATTTATTTATATAATTATTTCTGCATTTTTATTATTTTTATTGTCTTTTTGCAACTTTTATTGTCTTTATCCCTTTTATGGTAAACTTGGTATTTTTATCATAAAATTAACATTTTTATAGTAATAATATCACCTTTATCTTTCTAAATTATTTATTTCTATATTTTTATTAATATTCCACCATTTTTATTATTTTTTTACAATTTTTATTACTTTTAAGCTATTTATGATAAATTTGGCGTTTTTATCATAAAGTTCGCATTTTTATAGTAAAAATGTCACTTTTTCCATATTTATTATTTTATTTCTATCATTTTATTTATTTATATATTTATTTCTGCATTTCTATCTTTTTTTATTGCATATTTCCCATTTTTGTGGTTTTTTTATGCCTTTTATGGTAAGTTTTATATTTTTATCATAAAATTCATGTTTCTATGATAAAAATATCATTTTTATCATTTTAATTTATTCATTCCTACATTTTTCTTTATTTATATTAATATTTCTGCATTCTCATTATTTTTATTGCATTGCTATAATTTTTGTTGCCTTTATGCCCTTTTGGGTAAAATTGTCATTTTTATTATAAAGTGGACATTTTTATCACTTTAATTCTTTTTAATTCTGTATTTTATTATTCTTATTACATTAATTGCATTTTTGTTATTTTCATTATCCTTTTTGATAAATTTGTTATTCTCATCATAAAATCCATATTTTTATGGTGAAAATAATATATTTATCATCCCTTTTATTATTCGATTCGTATTGTTATTACTTTTATTGCATATTTACTATCTTTGTCATTTTTATTGTTTTCTTTTGATAAATTTATTATTTTTATTATAAAGTTAATATTTTTATGGTAGGAATAGTATCTTTATCATTCCTATTATTTTATTTGCACTTCCACTATTTTTATTCCCCCATTTTAATTTCCTAATATTTTCCTCTTCATGAAAATTCTATTCTTATAATAAAAATGATGACTTCACACCAAAGTACCCAAATTTCAAAACCTTGCATCATGCATCCTCATTAGCATCCTTGTTTGTTTATTTGTTTAATTATTCTTTTATTTATTATTTCAATTATGAACAAAATATATACAAATTGCCCTAAATGTGATGTGTGCTTGCATGTGCGTGAAGACTAACCTTTGTTTTGTAGGATTATTAGAATGAAATTTTTATCTCTTTTTTCCATTTTGATCTAATTAATAGAATAGGCATTTTCGAGGCAATATACTCCTTAATTCCAATTCCCCCTTCTTTATTTTGGATGTATTTATTAGAATAGGATTTTCTCGTGGGTTGTAATCCTTTATCTCTTCCACCTTTTCTTTTTATTTTGATTGTGTGTTTATTTTGTTGTGCTTAGCATTTCTTGCATGCTTGTGAACTACGTGCTAAATGCTTACTTGCTTACATAATTACTTTTGATTGATGAATGCTTGCCTATTTATAGCATGATGAATGCTTGTGTTTCAATTTTTAATTTAAATTGACTAATGACCAAGTGTATTAAATGCATCATAACACCGAAACTAGGGTGAAGTAGTGAATAAATAAGCAATATGTATAATAAGTAACAAGATAAGTAACTCCTACCCTCTGAACCCAGATTCTCTAGTTAAGGAAGTGAATTTTTATTTCACTTTCTCCCGATTCAGATTGAGTGACGACTCTAATCTACAAAGTCTATTCAGGCAGACCCTCCCACAAATAATAAAAAAACTAGTAGATGGTCGCCATTAGCCTGTGAGCCCCGATAAATGCATTGATCCTGTTCCCTTCCTCCCGAGGGAAAAGCAATGATCACAGGTGTACTTTGCCTGATTGATGAAGATTCCACTTGTGCATTGTCTTATTTGCAATCCAAATAAGAATTTCTCCCATCATGCTCATTTCAAATTCGCTCTTCATGTACTTAGAGAACTCTTCACATAAAAGCTCATTAGTAGCACCAAATATCATGTCATCCACATATATATGCATAATAAGAATGTCATCTTTATACTTTTTGATGAAAAGTGTGGTGTTAACTTTACCTTTGAAAAAATTATTTTTCAAAAGAAAAGCACTCAATCTTTCATACCAAGCTCTAGGAGCTTACTTTAAACCATATAATACTTTTGACAATTTAAAGACATGATTAGAAAAGTCATGTTGCTCAAAACCCGATGGTTGTTCAATATAGACTTCTTCCTTAATAAAACCGTTTAAAAATGCTCTCTTTACATCCATTTGAAAAAACTTAAAATTCATTTATGATGCATATGCAAGTAACATTTTAATTACTTCTAATCTAGCAACTGGAACAAATGTTTCATTATAATCTATACTCTCTTCTTGATTGTAGCCTTTAGCCACCAACCTAGCTTTATTCCTAGTAATTGCACCTAGTTCATCAAGTTTGTAACCCACTTGGTGCCAATTATGGGATAATTCTTAGGTCTAGGGACTAAAGTCCACACTCTGTTTCTCTCAAATTCATTGAGTTCCTTTTGGATGGCAAGAACCCAACTTTTATCATTTAAGGCCTCATCAACATTTCTTGGCTCAATTTGAGAGATAAAGGCAAGACTATTTAAATGTTTTAGAGAGTGTCTAGTAGTTACCCTTTTTGATGGCTCACCAATGATTAAGTCCTTAGGGTGGTCTTTCTTGAAATACCATTCTTTGGGTAAGTCTTCATGACTAATTGAAGTTGTGGGGACCATTTATTCCTCAATAACTTCTTCCTTTTGAGCATCCACCATATTTTGAGAACTCTCAATTAGAGGGGAGACATCTTGATCATTCTTCATTGCTCCTTGTTATTGATTTAGCTCTTTAAGAACGCTAACATCATCATCATCAACAACAACAACCTTTCTTGGCTTAAATGGATTAGTCTCATAAAAAATAATGTGCATAGACTCTTCTAGCACTAGTGTTCTTTTATTGAAAACTCTATATAACTTGCTAGAAGTTGCATAACCAAGGAATATTCCTTCATTTTTCAAGGTTATCCTTGGCATTCAATATGTAGCACTCGCATACAAACACTTTTAGATATGAAATCTTAGGTTTTCTTTCATTCTATAGCTCATAAGGAGTTTTATTTAAAATTGGTCTAATGAAAACTCTATTTAAATTATAACAAGCGGTGTTGACGCTTCAACCCAAAAGTATTTTAACAAATGTACTAATTGAGCATAGTTCTAGCCATCTCAACCAAAACTATATTTTTCCTCTCAACAACCTCATTTTGTTGAGGTGTTCTAGGAGAAGAAAAATTATGGTAAATTCTTATTTCATTACAAAAGGCTTTGAAATAATCATTTTTAAATTCTTTTTCATGGTCACTCCTTAAAGTAGAAATTTTAAAACCTTTTTTTATTTTGAACTCTTTTTGCAAGAATTTTAAAAGCTTCAAAACTTTCATCCTTATGAGCAAGAAAGAGACCCAAGTAAATCTAAAGTAGTCATCTACAATGACATATGCATAGGGCTTACCACCTTGGCTAGCAACTCTACAAGGACCAAATAAATCCATATGCAACAATTGAAGAGGGCTAGTAGAGGTTACCTTATTTTTTTGGCTTTAAATGAACTTTTCACTTACTTACCCATTTGACATGCTCCGCATATTTTCTTCTTTTGAAATTTCACTTTGGGTAGGCCAACGACATGATTACCTTTGCTTAGATCTCTAATGAGCTCCATGCTAGCATGACCAAGTCTCTTATGTCACATCCAAGTGTCATCCTTAATAACAATAAAGAACTCAACACCTTGGTTAGTCAAAGAGCTTAAATCAATAGTATAAGCATTGTTGGCTCTTTCACCTTTGAAAATAACTTTGTTTTCTTTCATATGAGTTACAAAGCATTTCTTTGGTTCAAAAGTCACTCTATTACCTTTATTACATAATTGACTAATACTAAGTAGGTTGTGCTTTAAACCATCAACCAAAAGGACATTTTCAATATAAGTAGAGTCTTTATTACCAACTCGACTAATGCCAACAATCTTACCCTTGGCATTGTTACAAAATGTAACATTGCCTCCCTTCTTCATTTCCAAATGAGTGAAGAGGTTGGCCATTCCGGTCATGTGCCTTGAACATCTACTATCTAGATACCACTTTTCTTTACATAATGTGGATTCCAAGCACACCTACAAAGAAATAGTTCATCTCACTTTAGGTACCTAAATATATTTAGGTCCTTGGGGGTTAACATTGAAAGATTCATCATTTAAGAAAGCCAAATGAGTCTTTCTTATATAATATCAAGAATTCATGTGCCCCATCACACCACCATAATAATATCTAAAACTTTGTGCATGATTTTTCATTTTAAAATTATGAAAACCATGAGAATGAGCATGATTGTATTTCCTAGGCACAAGTCCTTTTGAGCTATTAGCTCTAAATTTTATTAGTCTTATTTCCATTAGACTTTTTTGGTCCATTGGTTTTAAGACTAGGTCTTTGATAAACCTTGGTAATTAGAGTACTAGGATTTATAATCTTTAAAGAGTTAGTATAAGAATTTTTAAAACCAATTCCACTCTTAGATTTCAAAGGAGTGGAAGTCATAAAGATCATACCATCAAGAATTTCCTTTTCTTTGTTAAATCTAGAGATGGACTTCCTGAGATTGTCATTTTCATTTTCCAAAAATACATTTTGTTCCATAAGTTTTGCATTCTCATTAGCAATCTTAATTTTCTTAGAATTACTTTCATTAAATGAATTGGTTAACTCTTCATTAGAGGATCTTGACTTCTCAAGTTCTTCTTCTAGATTTTTGACCATTTCTTTGAATGAATTAATTCTAGAAAAATATTTATCACATTTATGCATCATTTTTTTCACAAGTAATTAATAGTTCATCATTGGATTCAAAGTCTAGAGTTACCTCATCATTTAAAGGTTCCTCCAATGTCATGAAGCAAAGATTGGCAACTTCTTCATCGGCGTCATAATCACTAGACTCACTAGAATCATCCTAAGTTACTTCAAGTACTAGTTTCTTTTCCTTTTTGAACTTTTTATCTTTCTTGAAGGGCCTTGTAGACGGTAGGGTTTAGCGCGCACCCAAGTTTATTGCAACTGCAACACTGTTTGAGCTCAGGGCTCTAGAGAACACACTAACCATTGTCACAAAGATATGGCATGGAGACGAGGAGTCGCCACCCAGGGTAATAACTGGGACAAATCGAAAGTGGTGGTAACTTGATTCTCCAATATAAGCTAGCATCATAACTAGGAGTTCTGGATACGAAATACCAACTTCTTTTAGTCTTGTGTTCATTTAGAATTATTTTATGAATTACTATCTTACTCCCTAATTACATGCAATTTCATTAAACCCTAATTGAACATCAATCTAACCCTAAGGCAACCAATCCATGAAAAAGCACATAAAATGCATTTAAGTCGTAACGTCCCTAAATCTAAATTACTTTTGATTTTAATTTTTAAGTTAGCTAAAACTACACATTCTATTTACAAATGAAATGGAACTAAAGGTGGGCCTGCATTTTGATGATTAGTGAGCATAAATATATTTATTTTAATTCTAAAGAAAATGGGCCTAAGTCTATTAAATTTTAAAAGAAAAAAAATGAATTAATGGGCTTAATTCTAATCAATTTTAATTAAATAAAATGATCATAAGTCTACAAATTATGAAGAAGGCTTTATTAATGGGCTGAGCTAAGTATAAGTTAATTTTATTTAACTAAAAATTGGCTTAAAATCTAAATTAACCTAATGGGCCTAAATTAATTTTAAAGTTAATTAAACCTTAATTTACTTTTAAAGGCCTATTCTATTAGTGAGTTAAAACCTATATATGGGTTTGGGGCCCAAAACAAATCAAAATAAAATAAAGCATAAAAGCAAGCCCAAACAATAAAACAAACCAAATAAACATACAAACATACAAACAAAGATTTCTAACCCTAATTTAATTTACATACCACCTAAATTAATCTAAAGCCACCATTGATTTTAATTAGGGTTTTACCAAATGGACCTTATTTACTAATTGATTTTTAAAGTGTAGAAAATTAAAATTCCACTATATTCCCACTAATGGGGCTATTACAACAACTACTATTAGAAAATTAAAATACAAATCCAAACATAGAATATAAAATAAAATTACAAAATAAATAAATAAAAATCCTAAAACTACATTCAAATACAAAATTTAATCCATGGCATTCCATGGATCTTCATGGGTTTTGTTCTCCACAGTGGATTCAAATCACCCCATCCATAATCATAAACAAAAAAAAAAGAATAAGGATTAGTAATAAAAATAAAAATTAAATCAAATCAAGTCAAAATCAAATAGAACAAAAATAATCAAACAAAATAAAGAGAAATGAGTAGAAGAAGAACTAATTTGATGGATGCAGTATTGATTCCCCTCAGAAGGTGATCACCATTGATGAAAGCCTGTGGCTTTTGTTGTGTTTTTCTATGATTTTTGATTTATTTGGATCTGATTACCGGCTAAAACTTGAAAAAGTACGTGAAAATTAAAGAAAAGTGGATGTGTTTTTGGTTGAATATGATGTATTTATAAGAGACACCATCTGTAACCCTAAGTTGGTACAGGATAATAATAATTTATTTTTATTATTTATCTATAAAAATATATATTTATCACTTTATTTATCAAATAAAACAAATATATTTATCAAATAAAAACTAATCAAAATCTATGGATAAATAATAAAAAAATAAAAAAAAATAAACAAATTTTGAGAAAAAAAGGGAACGGAAGGCCATTTGTGGCCATATTTGGCCACTTTTCACTCCTCAAAATAATTTGGCCAACTTCGACCCTTTTCTTTTTTTTTTAACTTTTTTAATTTTTTTTTGCTTTTGAAATTTTTTTAATTTATTTTTATATTTTTTAAAAATTCATTAAAAAATAAAATAAATAAATAAAATTTAAAGTAAATCTTAAAAATAATTTACAATTTAGTTCAAAACCAATAAATCTAATTTCACTGTCTATTTTCATCATCGGGTCCTCTGTCGCATCCATGCTTTAGTAATCCCGAAATTGGGTGCTTACAGTTGCCCCCTTTTGTCGCTGTTTGCTTGACAAATTGCC
>CATIWM010236436.1:0-12020 GCA_949671775.1 Mallotus repandus
GTCTCTGAGTCAACTTCGTTTTGATATATTATGGGCCCCACAGTTCAATCGGACCTGAAAGTTAGACGCTTCAGAACTCGCATTGTGCAATCGTTTCAGAATCCAAACGCTCTATATATTCCAGGGCTATCTGGTCCATGAATATTTGGGAAAAATAGAAATTTTTATTATTACCTCAATAAAACTGTCTCAAAACATCTAAAAATGACAAACAAATAATATGTAGGAAAAAACCCTAGCTGAAAATTGTAAAAAGACAAAAAAAACACCAAAATAAGTATAAAAGCTCAAACTAAAATTTAAAGCCCTAAACGATGGATTTTGGGCCTCACCTTATTGTGTTATGGCTGTAGCGGTAACACCACTTGTACGTCCCTGGGTCAGCTATGTTTTGACATATTATGGGCACTGCAATTCAATCGGACGTGAAAGTTATACCTTTTTGAACCCACATGTCGCAATTGTTTAAAAATATAAACGCTCTATATATTCCAAGGCTATATGATCCGTGAATATTTGGGGGAAAATAGAAAATTTAACTATTAACTCAACAAAACTACCTCAAAACATCTAAAAATGATATACAAACACTATCTAGGAAAAAACCCTAGCTGAAAATTGCAAAAATCCAAAATAAACCCCAAAATAAACATAAAAGCTCAAACTAAAATTTGAAGCCATAAACGATGGATTTTGGGCCTGAAGATGTTGTGTTAAAGCTGCAGTTGTAACACCACTTCTAGGTCTCTGAGTTAGCTTTGTTTTGATATATTATAGTCCCCGCCGTTCAATCAAACCTTAAAGTTAGACCCTTTAGAACCTGCATTACGCAATTATTTCAAAATCCAAACGTTCTATATATTCCAGGGCTGTCTGGTCCATGAATATTTGGGAAAAATAGAAATTTTTATTATTAACTCAACAAAACTATCTTAAAACATCTAAAAATGACAAACAAACACTATTGAGGAAAAAACCCTAATTGAATATTGCAAAAATCCAAAAAAAAACCCCAAAATAAACATAAAAGCTCAAACTAAAAATTGAAGCCCTAAACGATGGATTTTGGGCCTAACCTTATTGTGTTACGACTGTAGCTATAACACCACTTGTAGGTCTCTGGGTCAGCATCGTTTTGATATATTATGGGCCCCGCAGTTCAATCGGACCTGAAAGTTAGACCCTTATGAACCCATGTTGTGCAATCGTTTCAAAATCCAAATGCTCTATATATTCCAAGGCTATCTGGTCTGTAAATATTTGGGGAAAATAGACATTTTTATTATTAACTCAACAAAACTATCTCAAAACATCTAAAAATGACAAACAAACATTGTTTAGGATAAAACCCTAGCTGATAATTGCAAAAAGATAAAAAAAAAATCCAAAATAAACATAAAAGTTCTAACTAAAATTTAAAGCCTTTAGCGATGGATTTTGGGCCTAAAGTTGTTGTGTTGTGGTTGTAGCTATAACACCACTTGTAGGTCTCTAAGTCAACTTCCTTTTGATATATTATGGCCCCCACAGTTCAATCGAACCTGAAAATTAGACCTTTCAGAATCTGCATTGCACATTCATTTTAAAATCCAAATGCTCATTATACACATAATAAGTTAAATTAATATTTTATAATTGAGATATTTTCTATTTTTCCATTAAAAATATAGAAGAAAGTCAATTAAATTAAACATGACTGCCATTTATTTGCGAGATAAATCCCCCTAAAAATAACTAAAGTTTCTACAAGCAGACCCCACCAACCTGAAGAAGAAAAATTAAGCAATCTAAAGTGCATATATAGATGCAATTACGGTTTGAATAAAAATAAATATTTATAATTTTATTTGTTTTAAATTAAATAAAAATTAATTTCACAAATTAACAATAACAAATTTATATTTTAAAATATTTTTAAAAAAAATTATCACTCAATTGTTTCTTACTGTTCAAGATCTTGGCAAATATTCATTCCTCCTTTCAACATGAGTCTACTTCTCCTTATTGCTTGATAATTTTCTTAATCTATATATCCAAATATTTGTCTATTCCGGATATTTACTCAGCTAGCTACAAGTTAATCGAGGGCATGATAATGTGCATTTAGACACCGTATGGAATCATTATGCATTTTTTTTGTTAAAAAATTTCTAAGAGCACAGAGCATTTTTGTTATTAGTCATCTTCAGGTTGCAATTTTTTGACTGGAGAAAAAGTATACACTATTCAATTCTTAGTAACACAGCTTTATCTATAAATAAAAACCTCTTATTCTCATCTTTCTTCATCCCAAATACACAGAAAATCAGTGATATTTACCATCACTTTCACTTTAATTAATTTTCTTTAACATACTGTATAGTACAGATATTCATAATGGGTTTGGTAAGTTATGAGATGGAGGTTTGTGCTTCAATCCCAGCAGCCAAGATGTTCAAGGCCTTTGTCCTTGAAGGCAACACTTTCATTCCCAAGATCTTGCCTCAGGCTATCAAGAGTGTTGAAATTCTTGAAGGTGATGGTGGGGCTGGAACTATCAAGCAAATTAATTTCGGTGAAGGTAAATCATATTTTCTTTTTGACTTTTAAAATTACGTGTGTCAGATTACATATGTATAACTTTTTTTTTTAATTTTTACATTGAATGATTCTCTAATATATAATATTCAACAAATTTAAAATATAATAACACATAATAATACAATATTTTTTTTCTTTAAATTTGGAATCTTCAGGGAGTGAATTCAAGTATATCAAGGAGAGGACAGATGCCGTAGACAATGACAATTTAACATATGCCTACACAATGATTGAAGGAGATGTCTTAATGGGAAAAATGGAAAAAGTCAGCAATGAGCTTAAGTTTGAGGATACTCCTGATGGAGGATGTCTGATCAAGTCAACTAACAAGTACTACACTATTGGTGATTTTGAGCCAAAACAAGAAGATATTCAGGCTGGAAAAGGGAAGGCCATGGGGTTGTTCAAGGCTGTGGAAGCTTACCTCTTGGCAAATCCTGATGCCTTGTAAATCTGGTAACTTAAATTTGATGATCATTTAAGTCAATGCAGATGGAGCTAGTTGGTGCTTCCCTTGTCTAGCCAAAATGGCAATGCAGCCGTAAAAGAGTCTTCTGGGTGTGTGAATTCTCAATGTATTTTCCTTCAGAATTAAGAATAAATCTGTGTTACTTTGAATAAACTATTTAACATAATTTGGAGAATCAAAAATTTTATTTGCAAATAATTTGTTAATGAAAGCGTGTGATCTCTCAGATTGTTGCTTTGATGCTTGTTATGTACATTTAACAAATCATAACTACCGAATAAGGGCACCATAAGAAATCATTGTGTGTTCTGTTTTTGTCCTACAGAGAGATTCTAATTTTCATTACAATGACACCATTCCTTCATAAAATACAAAACACTAACTCAAGTCCGTTCCTACATTTCACCAATCTAAAGAACTTCCTAACAGATCTATTCTATCATCCAACTTGACATAAAAAAAAAGGTTCACGGGCATCTTTACTGAAAACATGCTGCGATTGAAGGCGAGGCTTTGATGATGGTTGATCCATCTGCAAGAGCAACACCAAGTACTACACTGTTGGCAGAAACTGACCTGAATGAGAGGCAATTAAGGCACGCAAAGAAATGTCTACAGAAATGTTCTGGGCCGTAGAAGCATACCTCCTTGCAAATCCTGATGCTGTAACTTTGGCTTACTAACTGTTTCTATAACAAGCAAGTGCTCTGTGTCTGCCAAATCGGTTTCTTTGTTGGTCAAAAAGTTAAAGTTTCTAGTCGGATTCATCATCAACTTTCTAGTTTGTGATATTGCAATATACTAAATTATACTATGTTCAATGAATGAATATTGTAATGTACCTACCAACTCCTGTTATTCTCAATGGAAACAGTTTAATATTCAAGCAACCATATTCTTTGCCGCCTGTGTTTCTTCCATAGCAGATTTATGCGGCTGAGCTTGGGAATGTAGCAAAATTTAGCCTCAACAAGAATGATGTGGACAAATTAATTACAAAAGACAAAAAGAACTACAAATTTTTTAATTTCATTTAAAAAATAAAAAAAAATGATTCTTGAACTTACAGAAAAGTCATTGCTCTAAACGACATAGGACAGGATTGTTTCAAAGTTAATCACTTCTGAATCATATCCAGAATTTTGTTTTTTGCCTAGGAAAAAGACACGATTTGGGATCAATTAATTATGCAGTAAGCACACCTCAGAGAACTTGTGTATATGACAGAAAAAAGAATGTTAATGTTATCCTTAACAAAAAAATCAAGAATTTGCAGGCAGCATTTCCTGTAACATAACCTATTAATACCACAAGGGGTTCACTAACATTTCCTTACCTCAGAAACTCTCTACAAACAAATCAATCGATCAATCAATCTTTCTCGTTAATCTTCACATTTATATGGGTGTAATCTCTTATGAGGTGGAGGTTGCCTCCTCCATCCCTCCAGCAAAGCTGTTCAAAGCAATGGTGCTTGACAATGATAATCTGATCCAAAAGCTGATGCCAAAAGCAATCGACAATGTTGAAGTTCTAGAAGGAGATGGAGGGCCTGGAACCATCAGAAAAGTCACTTTCGGCCTAGGTATATATGCTCAATTTGATTAGTCTTGAATTGAACAAAAGCTAATTAGTATGTATGGTGATGTAATGCATTGCAGGTAGCCAATTCAGTTACGTGAAGCACAGGATAGAAGGGATAGACAAAGAGAAGTTGATATACAGATACAGTGTGATAGAAGGTGATGCATTGATGAATGCCATTGAAAAGATATATAATGAGATTAAGTTTGAGGAGTCTGGAGATGGAGGGTCCATTTGCAAGAATAGCAGCACATACTACACCATTGGAGACATTGAGCTGAACAAAGAAGAGATTCAAGCTGGGAAAATCAAGTCAATGGAAATTTTCAAGGCTGTTGAAGCCTTTCTCTTGGAGAATCCTGATGCTTATAGTTAACTTACTACTATTGTAATATTTAAATAGCTATAGGCTGTTGTGCCTGTTTGAATTGAACTGCTGTCTGTGGCTTTGGTATTATGTACCAACTGCCTGTTAAATAAGAATTTTGAGTTGAGTGTGAATTGTATAATTGTTGTTCTTTTGACTTGACTGGTGTGTGATTGAAGCAGCAAGTATATATTATGCCATTGGCGATTTCCAGCTTAATATAGAGGAACATAAAGCTGGCAAAGAAAGGTCTTAGGAATCGTCAAGGCCATTGAAGCTGTCAGGTTTCAAATTCCTGCAATTGGTATAGCTAGAGAGGAGCCTTAAGACATTGCTGTTCTGTTGTATCTATCAGGGTTCAAATAATTTCTATTTTACTTATCTGAGACCATTCAAAATTTTTTTGATGTAATAAAAATTTGAATGCGGTTTTTTCCAATGTAAAAAATTCTCATATAAAATTTAATCAGTACATCTTACACCAGTAAACTACATGGAATGCTTGTTATTTCTTACTGCAAATAAAACGTAAAGCCTTTCTCTTCCAATTAAATGCACAAGAATTTAACATTTTATGATCAATACGTACTACTTGTCAGCCCAAAGCCATAAAAGTAAAGTAAAAAAAAAAAAAAAAGGAGTTAGCATATTCCCATATTCCTGATGGTATTTTCCTTCATTTTAAACAATGTCAACTTCTAGAGGAAAGTGACAAATATTTATACATCGTATAGGTCTAGGCTATCAGGCTATTTATTAATTCCGAAACACAAAGAATTGGCCAACTTCTGATTGGAAATGCTTGTCATTTTCTATTGCAAAGGAAAATTAACTTTGTAACCTCTTTCTGCTAAAAAAAAAAATCAAATTTTATATTTTCGTACGCCTTTCCACTAAGTTATCTCCATAAAAATTTTATTTTTGGCCATTTACAAACTTGGCGATGGAAGGATTTCAATCTGAAATTCTCGGATAATGGCACAAACATTTGACATTAGACAAAATATCACTGATTTATCTCTTGTCATTTTGTATTTAAATTATATATTTAATATAGAAAATGATTCCCCACCAAAAATAAAAAATTCCTTCCTCTATATCACTGACCTTAGTGGTTAGAAATAAGCCATATTTGGCTACTTAAATCACAAAGTATAATAACAGATTAAAATTTTTGTTGCTTAAATTAGAACACATAAGAAGAATCAAGAAAGGCATCCATCATTTTTATGATGATAATTAAAGTATATTTATTATGAATATGAACTTGGGGCTTAATTATACTGAATACATTGATAGAGCACAATTAACCAACCATTCACCGCAAATCGAAACTTTTATTAATATTGTTAGGCCAAAAATGGTTTGACCCTCCATGCACCCAAGGAAAAACGATAAATACAATATCAAAAGAAGAGAACAAGAAAACCAACTTTAAACTCCAGGATCGGACAGAGACACATTAATAAGCTTCAGGATTTGCCAAGACATAAGCTTCGACAGCCTTGAACATGCCAAGGCCCTTCTCAGCTCCAGCCTTGATTTTTTCTTCATCGATCTCACAGCCCTCTTTTGGGTAGTACTTGCTGATGCTCTTGCAAATGGATCCTCCATCAGGAGAAGCCATTATCTTTATCTCATTGGATACTTTCTCTAGTTCAGGCATCCATGGCTCACCTCCAATAATACTGTAACAGTGTGTGAAATTGTCTTTGTCTGTTGCTTCAATTTTGGTCTTGATATACTTGACGTCACCACCTGCAATGTATGAAACAGAACATGATCTATCTAAATCTTGATCACTTTGTAAGCACCCAATTTCGGGATAACTAGAATATAGATGCGAAAGAGGACTCCGATGATAAAAACTCATGGCAAATGGGTCTCTAATATTTGAATTTCGGATTCCAATGCTTGATTGCACTTTTGCGGGCTAAATTGAAAGTTTTTTTTTTCCTTCAAGGGTCTTTTTGTAATTAAATGTTAAAAAAAAGATCGGAATAGTGGATTTCCGATCGGAATTCTATATTTTTGACTTGAAATTCAGAATTCCGATCGGAATTCCATATTTACGACCTGAAATTCAGAATTCCGATCGGAATTCCATATTTACGATCAGAAATTCAGAATTCCGATCGGAATTCCATATTTCCGATCAGAAATTCAGAATCCCGATCGGAATTCCATATGTTCGATCGAAAATCTACAGAATTCCGATCGGAATTGCGGAATTTCAATCGGAATTACAAAATTTCGATCAGAATTACAGAATTCCGACTGGAATTTTAGAGTACCGATCGGATTTCCGTGAAATTTTTTATTAATTTTTCTTAAATTTGATTGGTTGAAAATTAGTTAATTAATAAAAAAATAATAAATAATATAATAAATAAATTAACGTATATCAGCTTCGCTCTATCTTTTATCCTATCTACGTAACCTTGATCATTTTATCTCTACGTAATCACTTATCCCGTAAAACGGATTTGGACAAACGGAGAATAAAAGGAGAAGAGGAGAACATAGAGGGGAGGGAAAAAAAGAAAAGGGGAGAGGAGAACGTAGAGAAAAAAAAGAAAAGGGGGGAGAAAAAAGGGGAAGGGAGAGAAAAAAATGAAAAGAAAAGGGAAAAGGCAGAGAGAAAAAAAGATTTTCTTCTTTGGTTTCTGGAAATTTTCAAAAACATATTCTTTTTTTGGCTCATTTTGATGAAAACAAGCCGGAATACGTGAATCAATCTTGGAGATCCATTCAAACGATGAATTAAACACATCCTCTAAGGAGCCAATCAATACTACATCCATCATAGCTAGTTTTTTTCTTGAACTCCTTTCTTTCTTATTTTATTTATTTATTTATTATTTGATTCTGATTTGATTTTTTTATTTTTTTAGTTACTAATCCTTTTTACTTCTGTGTTTATGATTTTGGATGGGTGATTCGAATCCGTGGAGGTAAACCAGATCTATGAAGATCCATGGAATGTCATGGATTAACCTTTGTATTCAAACGTATTTTAGGGTTATTTTGTTCGTTTTGTAGATTTGTTTCGTAATTTATTTTATTTTTTGGGTTGTAGTTAATTTTATTTTTATTATTCTCAATAGATTATTGTAATGGCCCCAACAGTGGGAATAGTGGAATCATACGCATATGTGTTTTTTAATTGGTTAGTAAATTAGGTTTCATTTGGTAATTCAATTAAAATTAATGTTGGCTTTAGATTAATTTAGGTTGTATGTAATTAAAATTAGAATTAGAAAAATCACGTAATATTTGTTATTTTTATCTATTGTTTCTTTATTTTTATTTGGGCTTGCTTTTAATTTTATTTGTTTTGGGCTCCAAGCCCACATGTAGATCTAACTCCTTTAAAATTAAATTTAGGTTTAATTAATTAATTTAGGCCCATTAGGTTAATTTAGATTTTAGGCCCATTTTTTATTAAATAAAATTAACTTAGACTTAGCCCATTAATAAAGCCTCTTTCATAATTTAATAGACTTAGCCCACTTTCTTTTAATAATTAGAATTAAGCCCACTAATTAATTTCTTTTTCCTTTAAAATTTGATAGACTTAGGCCCACTCTTAGAATTAAAAGCAATAGATTTAGGTTCACTAATTAATCAAAATGTAGGCCCATTTTTAGTTCTATTTCATTTGTAAATAAAATATGTAGATTTAGTTAACTTAAACTAAAATCAAATGTAGTTTAGAATTAGGGACATTATGCTTTGAATGCATTTGTTATGTGCTTTTTCATTGATTGGTTGCCTTAGGGTTAGATGGATGTTTAAATTAGGGTTTAATGAAATTGCATGTAATTAGGGAATAATGTAGTAATTAATAAAATAAATATAAATGAACACAAGACTAAAAGAAGTTGGTATTCCGTATCCAGAACTCATGGTTGTGATGCTAGCTTGTATTAGAGAATCGAGTTGCCACCACTTTCGATTTGTCCCAGTTATTACCCTAGGTGGTGACTCCTCATCTCCACGCCATGTCTTTATGACAGTGGTTAGTGTGTTCCCTAGAGCCCTGAGCTCAAATAATGTCGTTGTTGTAATAAACTTGGGCGCGTGCTAAACCCCACCGTCTACACATATCTGCTGAAATCATCCGTGAAAGTAATGAAGTACTGATAACCTCCTCTAATAGTGGAACTTAATAGACCACATACATCATAATGTATAAGGCCCAATAAGTCATTAGCCCTCTCGCTATGTCCAGTAAAATTTGTCTTTGTCATTTTCCCTAATAAACAAGATTCATAAGTTTCAAATGATTTAAAATCAAATGACTTCAAAAGTCCATGTTGGTGGAGTGTTTCTCATTTATGTGGCCTAAACGGCAATGCCAAAGGTAGGTTGTGTTTAAATCATTAGATTTAAACTGCTTTGTATCAATGTTACAGATGGACTTTTCATTAGTGTCTTCAATGTCTAAAATATAAAGACCATGATTTCGTGGAGCATATCCATAGAAAATGTTATCATGATAAATGGAACATTTATTATTCCTAATAATAAATTTAAAACCATACTTGTCCAAACAAGAAACAGAAATGATATTCCTGCTCATAGTAGGTACATAATAATAATTTTTCAAACTTAAAGCAAGTCCACTAGACAAAGTTAAATCATAAGTTCCTACAACTAAAGTAGCAACTCTTACTCCATTTCTAACTCGTAGGTCCACTTTGCCTTTAGCCAAGATTCTACTCCTTTTTAGACCTTGTACATTAGTATAAATGTGAGATCCAGAACTGGTAGTCTTGATACCCTTCCCATTATTAACCATTAGAACATCCTTAGTAGTCTTGATGTTCTTCTCAGCAGCCTTATGCATCCCATACAATTCAAAAATAGTTCTGTGTAAGGAATCGGTTATGCTACTTAGGCATCAGAGACATCTGTGGTAAGCACAAGCCTAAGTAGAGAAAATTTCAAAAATTTTGCTTTATATAACCCTTCATCATATGAAGAATTCCAATCCTAAGGATCTAATTTACATTTAACACATAGCTAAATATCAAAACAATAAGTAAGATCAACAACCTAGGAATTCTAAGTTTTAAGGAAACTTATAATCTCCTAAGTTTGATGTACGCCACAAGTATTCTATAAGCTTTGGATCTTTTGGTTCAACTCTTAAATCAAATGCTTAGCCTCCCAAGTGTTAGGCCTCTAGCTTGAAATACCAAAGCTCCACCAAAACACCTTCTTGCTTTGATTAAGCTTAGTAGCAAGTACCCTCTCTAATGACCCTTCGAAATTTACACCAACTCAATTCTCTTGTAAGAACTTTCAAGGTTTATATTGTGTGTGTGTTGTTTCTCTCTTTTGTGTGTCTCTACATAAAACTCTCTAACCTTAAGAACACTTCTTAAGTTATGTATTTATATGTAGAGAAAATAAAACCCTAGTCACATGATAAGTGTACAACTCATCATGATAAGTGTATAACTTGTATACTTATCTAGTACACCAAGAATTATGTAGAGAATTAATACATCTCATGTATATATCTATATACATTTTCTATACATATCAATATGATATACACCTTATCTTTTCCATGGTTAACAATATAAACTTAGGAGATAATGTATGCCTAACATGACAAATTTGACTACATCATTTGTATATGGACTAGGGCTTGGTTATTGGGCCAACACTTAGCCCAAGTCCATATACAATATCAATGGCCAATTCTTGCTCGATCTTAAGATCAAGCCTTTCAAGATCTTCAAGATGACCTTTCATCTTAAGAACATGAGGAGCCACTGAGTTGCCAACAGTCAACTTGCAAGAAAGCAATGCCTTTATGGTGCTAACCCTTTCAAATCTAGCTTTCTCTTAGAACATTTCCTTGAGATGGCCTACTATGGTATAAGCTTCCATCTCCATCAATTGCTTTTAAAGTTCTGATTCCATACTTCCAAGCATAAGGCAAGTGACATCGAGTCATTAAAATGCTTACTATAAGGATCCCTTTGAGGTTTAGGAGCATTAGCAGCTGGTTCATCTGGGATAGGTTGATCAAGGATATATTCCTTTTTCTCTTGCTTAAGAATAATTCTTAAGTTTCTGTACCAGTCAAGGAAGTTAGTCCAATTAAGTTTATCCTTCTCAATGATCGATCGTAGTGACAAATTAGATGTGATGTTTGATGCCACTATCTACAACAAATATATATATAGTATACTCAGTATTTTATCAAGTTATTTTAATGAGGCATAATTGTAAATCCCACAAAAATTCATTTAAATTAATAACCCTCAAAGTTAACTTGTAAATTTTAGTGGGCTAAGATCCATATTTCACCATACTCTAAGTGAGCTTTGGCTCATCGCCTAAAGTATGGTTATTTAGGTAGGTAACTCTTACCAATTACATCTCATATAACTCTTTGAAAGGTATGGGATTTAACATCACATGTCCTAACTAAAAATCCCATCTAATGCCCTTGGTCCAAAACCCTTTTAATGACCTAATTAAATCAAACCATTACAAACGTTTGGATATCACTCTTATCGAACTTGCATTCCTCAAATGACTTAATGCACCCTACTTTGGCAGACCTATATATAGTAATCCAAAGCTTGACAAGTGTTTGAATTAATGGGAGGCATTAAAGTTACTTTATATTGAATGAGGGTTCCTATTTAATTTATCTTACTTGGATATTATTATGTTCAATACACTCATGACATCTCATGCAAAACATCACATACATAACATAATAATAATAAAGTAAACATGACATAACATAGCCCAAAACTAGATTGATCTTTATATGCCAATATGAAGATCAATGGTCAATCCTATGTAATAAGAAATCCTTCATCTTGAGCCTTTCAACTTGGATCTCCAGTGATATGGACATGGCCAAGCTTGAAGATGGACTTGATGGAGAGGACAACAAGAACCCCAAAGATAAAGCTAAGGATCCTTTAATCATGCCACAAGGCCCAATTACAAGGTTAAGGTCCAAGAAGCTACAAGAAGCCTTAA
>CATIWM010236437.1:0-21318 GCA_949671775.1 Mallotus repandus
AGCTTAAAATAATAATTAAACTTATTATTCATATATTTTTCTAAAATTACTAATAATTAACTAAAAATAGGAAATAATTCATAAAAATTATTTTAATACTATTTATTATTCAAAAATGGTCCAAAACATAATAATTAATAATAATCTCAACTAAAATATAAAAATTACTCATTTATACTAATTTTTCCAAAAATTCATTTTTTTACATAAACCTTCAAAAAATCATAATAAAAATTCTTGACATAATTTTAATAAACTTTATTTACAAAGCTTGTTCAAACTATAACAAAAAATTTATTAAAAATATAAAATTTTTCCGATCCGAGACTGTCCAGAACAATGTCATAAACAGTAACCCGAACCCGAAAAAATCAAAATTTTCAGAAAAATAAATAAAAATCATATTTGGATAGCTTATAATCTCTACAACAATCAGTCATATAGCAATTATCTCAAATAAAATCAAATTCAAGCTCAAATAAATAAAAAAACTCAAAATATTCAAAATCGAATTATTAATAAACGGAGTAGTTACCAGAGTCCAAACTCGAAACGGTTTGAAGATTTGACAAGCCCGGAGGACGAGCTTTCAAAAGAGACCAATCTCGCCGGCTGAGGTGGCCGGACAAAAAATGGTAAAAGAAAAAAAAATGCTGTGTTTTTTTTATTAAAAATAATAATAATAATAATAGAAGAATACTACATAAAAATCAATTTCTCTTTCTAAATCTTAAAATACACACAATAAAATAATTTTATTAAAATAAAATTAACCCACTTTTATAAACTAATAATTAAAATAATTTTCATCACCAATTAGTCAAATTTAATTTCACAAAATAATACTCTCAGTATTAATAAAATATTTATTAACACTGCAAATCTCAAAATATAATTTAAAATTTTTAAAATAAATTTGGGTGTTTACATTAAATTTAAAGGATTTTCTTTGCACATATTGAACAAAATTTGAAAAGGATTAATTTATTTTTTTATTTTTTATCATAATAAATTTTTACTTTTAATTTCATTTTAAATAAGTTATGTACTTTTATTGATCTACCAAATTTTAAAAGTAAATATTTTTTATTTTTATTTTTTAGTTCTAATAGTTCAATTTTTATTTTATTTTTAATTTAATAATATTTAGTAATCTTTTTAAAATTTAATATACTAAATGAAAGAAAAAATAAACTTTCTTAAATTATAAAAGAATAAAAAAAATATAATTTAAAATGAGAGCATTTAAATTAATTTATCATTCAAAATAAAACATAAAAATATATTAAGTTTTAAAATCTGTTAGAAACAGAATAATAAAAAATATTTACCTATTTAAATATTTAATAATAAAAATATCAATTCAAATATTGAAATAATAAAAAATTGAAATATCATTCATGCAATTTTTTTCCTTCTCTATTTTTCCCCCAAAAATTCTCATGTTGTGTTTAAAGTTAAACGGGACATTTCCTTCTCATGCACTCATAAAATTCAAAATGCAATATATCACATTTGGCAAAGTTGAAGAGTTTTTTAATGGAGGCTTGACCTATATATCACTCTTTAACTCGCTCACTCACTCATCGAAATCTCATTCCTTATACTTGAACCTCAATACTTTTATCATGAAGTATCGGTAAGAAGTCACAATCTTTCTCATTTTTACTCTTCGGAAAAGAATACAATTTTTTAATTTAGTTTTTTTATTAAAAATTAAAATAATTAAAATATTAATATACTATATAACGTGAAGCAATTTCTTTTAAAATTATATAAAATTTAATATTATAAATTAATAACAATAAAATTCAAAATTTATATCGAGTAACATTCTTGACAAGAAATAGATCCTGAACTACTTCTTCGATGGCATGTGTAATCTTAGATTCAAATGCTATTTATTTATGGTAAAAACTATTATTAGATTTTAATAATAATAATAATTTATGCTTGATTACAGGAACAGAGCATCTATGCAAATTAAATGGATCCAAAATTTTCTTTTTATAGAAAAATCCTGAAAACGTCAAATTTTCACTTGGCTTCTAGGTGGAGCCATCTCAGCAGACCAACTCAACAACCAACCTACCATTTCTTTTCTTTCTATATATATCAATACCTCAATTTTCTCTCCTTGGTCTCATATTACTAACATTAATGTCCTATGCTTCTATTCTACATAGCCACCCTGACCAAAAAAAAAAAATCTATATAACCACCCTGCAATTTGTTTCTTTGATTTTTTTTTTTTTTTCCATTTGATCTCTTGGGTTCGTTTCAACCATGAATAGGAAGCTAATACTTATGTTATACGTCACAATTTCCATGTCTATGGTTCAATGCTCCTCCGGTCAAACATGTGCTAGTTATGCCTTCTCTGGCAACCAAGTGTTTAGTGCATGTAATGATCTTCCTTATTTGAATGCATTTCTGTATTGGAATTTTAACTCATCTTCAAGCATGCTTCAGATTGCATACAGGCATACAGGGGTGTTAAACTCCAACAGATGGGTTGCTTGGGCTATAAACCCAACTTCAACTGGAATGGTGGGTTCACAATCACTTGTTGCATACCAACAATCTGATGGAACAATGAAAGCTTACTCTTCTCCTGTCAATAGCTACCAAACAGCTCTGCCAGAAGGGAAGCTTAGCTTTGGTGTTTCTGATCTATCAGCTACATATGCTGATGATGAAATAATCATATTTGCAACATTAGATATTTCAAAAATTGGTAAAACTACTGTTAATCAGATTTGGCAAGAGGGTCCAGTTTCTAGCGACTCTCCTCAGATTCATTCAACTTCTGGGCCTAATCTTCAATCCATGGGAACTGTTAACCTTCTTTCTGGAGCTGTTGGTACAGGTGGTGCAAATGACAGAACCCAGAATAAAAATGTAAGCATCTGAGTATATGATATTATCAGTTTTGTTTGTGTGTATATGCGGTTTTTGATTTGGTTCAGTTTAATTGTTCTAGCTTTTCTTCTATTTGTCCTGTTCTTGGCTCTGTTCCCTAAAGTATTATGGACACAAAAATATTATGATTTTTTTACCATATTATTTTAGTATTGTAATTTTTCACTAAAGATTTATAAAGTTGCATATAAAATTTTCAGATTCATGGAGTCCTAAATGTGGTCAGTTGGGGTATCATGATGCCACTGGGTGCTCTGATAGCAAGACACTTGAGGGTGTTCAAGTCCGCAGATCCAGCATGGTTTTACCTTCATGTTGGTTGCCAATCCATAGCCTATGTTGTTGGTGTTGCTGGATGGGGCACCGGCCTCAAACTCGGCAGTGAGTCTTCTGGTATCCAATATGATGTCCATAGAAACATTGGAATCGTACTTTTCGCCCTTGGAACCCTTCAGGTATTTCATTACATGATGTAATTTCTGTCCTAACTTTTTTCAGTGGTTGTAGCTTGTTAGGATTGTAGGAGAACCATAACTATTAGTTTTTAATGTTAGTAACAGTGAAAGAAATTTATCTATCTATTTTATTAATGACGTAAGTTCTATCGTGATTCTTACCAAAAATTGGATCTCCGAATAATGCTAATTCTATACCAATTAGTACTGAAAAGCATCTGTCCATCACTCCAGCAATGACACCGAAGATGAAATATAGTCCTTATATCATTATGTTTAGTGAAAAACGGCAATAGGATCATATTTTTCCATAAAATTTAGATTATTTTGTTTTCTTCCTTAGGAAGCAATTTCTGCCCTGATTTTTTTAACTATTGTCACTTGTTAGGATTCTATAGGAGAACCACGACAATTAATTTTTTGTTAGTAAGAGAAATGGATATTTATCTAACTATAAGTGTGGGATACCATAATTGTGGTTCCATCCACAGCCAATTTAAGAAAAATTGTTTGGTGACACCACAGATTGGGTCCTCAAATCCCAAGGCCTCAGTTTTTTACCATTTAATTTTTGTGTTGATTTTTCTTTTTGTGCAATTTTTTTTTTTTTGTTGATTTATGTGTATATCATGCATACCTACCATACATATGATATAATAAAAAGGTGTCCGAACAAGCAATATTTTGCGAGTCCGATGATCTAAACAATATTTTGTTTACTTATTTTCTGAAAAGAAACGATTGCATTGGTTTCAATATAGGTGTTCGCTTTGCTTCTAAGGCCAAAACCTAATCACAAGTACAGATTCTACTGGAACATCTACCACCATTCTGTTGGATATATTGTTATTATCCTTAGCATCGTCAATGTATTCAAAGGATTTAGCATCTTGAACCCTGCTAAGAAGTGGAAGAATGCATACATTGGTGTGATTGTAGCTTTGGGCTTAAATGCTGTGTGGTTGGAAGCTTATACATGGTACATAGTGATGAAGAGGAGGAGATCAGAGACTGATGCAAAGATGACTCAGGGTATCAATGGTGATGCATATGGTGCCAGGCATCTCCAGGGGGTGTAAAAACGACCTTTATGTTGTATAAGGCTGTGGATTAATATTTGGGTTTTGCAGGTATGTTTGGGCTTATGTGTACATCTGTGAATATACCATTGGGGATACATTATGTACTAAGGGAGGGTTAGGCTTAGGAGTTATTCTTTTACTGGGTGGTAGTTGTCTGGACTGTATCTCAAAATACCCTTTGAAATTTTATGCTTCTGTTTATTTATAAGTCTCTGTTGATTACTTTATTGTTTTTCATCTCCATCTTTCTTCATATATATGTGTTCAGTAGAAACAAAGATTTAGCTCTCAATACATCATCACTTGGTCAATTTGCTTGTTCTCTTGATATCCAAGTTGAAGCATATTGTTTAACTTGTTGCTTACTATGATGGAAAGTTGTAACCTTACACATGCGCAAGCAAGAAGCAAAATTAATCCCAGGTAACTGGTTGAGGAAGAAACAAATGATATGCATGTGATCGGATGTCACCTGTGTTTCTCTTTTCAAGTGTGTTTTGAGTGCCTCTGTGTATGTTACAGAGCATGATGGCAAATGATGCAAAACATCAAATTTGAGCTCCAGTTGCCGGCCAATGATACATGAGAAGAATTTCATAAACTTGCATCTCAATGCAATTATTTGGTCCAATATTTATTCTACGAATAATCTGGCATTGCTTAAAAAGTCACAAGCAAGCCAACAAATGGTTACAAATATCAGCTCTGTCAGCTACCTGCACTTCTTTAAGCTGTAATGATGAAACCAATAAATATTCTGATAGAAGTTGCTCACAAGAAAAGAACTGGACTCTTACATTTTAACTACTAATCTCTATCTTCCATAAATAATAGTTGCTTTTCTCATTCTGATTGCTGCAAAACCTCGACAAATGCATCCTTTAGGAGAGGGTTTGAAGCTGCAACTCTCTGAGAGGTGATGTCAAAATCTTTACCAGATCTGATGTAAAACAACCACCATCAGAGCCTTAATAGAAATAAATAATATTTTCAAAACAAGATTTAGACATGTCCATATTCTAAGTGCCTTGACAACACCACGACAGATGTTGATGTCAAGGCCTGCCAGTTGTGTAGCTCAAAATATTTGACCTACTGCATGCCCAAATAATAAAATTTAATTCATGAATGTCATAAGAAAATGACACATGCAAATTGACTTTTAACCTGCAATGCAAATGCAATTGACACTGATGGCCAACCCACTCAACTTCTTGCATTAACCAGGACAACTGGTGGACGAGAATAAAATTAAGGGATTTACAAGGAAGTTTACAACTTACGGGTCAAAAACAAGTCCTCCAGCTTCTTTAACAATTACCACACCAGCTGCTACATCCCTGAGCACCAACATGGATCAATACTGTATTGTACTAAGCTTTGTTGAAATAAACTAGAAGCGCTTACCATGGTCCCCCAAATCCAGTCTCATAAAATAAATCAAGCCTTCCACATGCAACTCCGCAAAGATTCAGTGCACAGGAGCCACTCATCCTGAGAGATCGCACCTGATACAAAGTATGAGAGATCTTATTATAATTTTGTGGGAACAAATGCATTACCAAACCTGGAAGCTTTACAGGGTAAGTTCCAGTCTTACCTTGAACAGCAAGCTGTTGATTCTTTTTGTAGTGGCATCCACAGTAGCCTTATCCCGCTTCGTCCCGGCCTGCTCTTGGCAAAATTTAATTTGATAAGTTTTCAACATGATTCCACACTGACCTAAGATTTGAAAGTTTTAAAATGATATACACAGTAAAAAATAACACTATAAAGTACAAAACCCTCCATGAAGCCAATGGCCATTGGCCAACATGTTTGGGATTCTTAAATTTTCCTTAAGTGTCAAAAGGATTTCTAAGTAATAAGACTATTCCTATTTCAGCAAGGCTAGCGAAATATTCAAGAAACTGCAAGGAAACTCAAGCTGAAAGTTTTAATTACAAATTTGATGCTATGAATTTTTAATGTAAACAAAAATTGGAAATTTGAAAAGAGTGAAAACTTCATTATTCTACTCTAGCAAAACAACCAAGCCAATTTCCCTTCCCAAAGTTAGTTCAATATTTTATAGTGCAGTGACAACATATTATGGTACTACATTTTTTAAAGTAATAAGCTTAGTTCTTATAGACGTGTTCTACTATGATCTATTGAAATGAATCTTTGTAATTTGTAGTATAATATTTTGATTACCATTAGCGCTATAAACATAATAAATATTTTTGTATGCAACAGATATCCAATATTCTTGTGCTACTCTTATAAAAAATTGTAATATGCTAGCACCTGTCATATTGCGTCATTTTTTTAGACACAATGTTTGAAATAGTTAAAATACACAGATCACATTACCTGCGCAAAAAGGGAATTCTGTAGTTTTGCTCAAGTAAATGGGAAGAAGCAAACAACTTTGCAAGCAAAATTAGAGACTGTGCAGGGGCAATTTCATGCAAAAGAGACCAAGTGAAAGGAGAATAAAGAAAGAAAAAGGAAAAGAAGGAAGCAAACCAGGCTGCACAAGTAATGTATTATGTGCTGGCTGCTAAATTTTCTGTGAAATGCTTTTTACTAATAATACAGGTTTTTTTCCCCAATTGACACCTAATTGAAGGTTGATGGGACCACATTCTTCCTCTCTCACGAGTATCCTCTCAGACATCTTTAAAAAACAAAAAATCATTGTGGAAAAAATATGAAACAAAGAAATTTGAGGCCTTGAATCCCACATGTTGAAATCTTTTTAATCAAACATGAACCTAATGTTATGCTATTGATCATCTACATAAGCAAGATCATTGCAGACAATGTCTAACCACAGAAACTAATAAAGTTTATATACATATTGCATTTAAGGACAATGCTGTATACAAAGGTGTAAGAAGTCACACGGACCTAAGATGGACAATACTGTAGACAAAAGTGTAAGAAGTCACATTGAACTACAAATATTATCATGAAATATAAATTATACATTATAATTAAGCATGTACCTTTTTGATAGGCTGAACAATAGAAATTAGCAAAGGAAGGAATAATGACTTAGGAAGTGAAAATTGTGTCCTCTTGAGTTGTCTGGATGCAAGGAAAAAAGGAGGGGCATGGATATGGAGAAAAATAATACTTTAAAAAAGGCGAGAAATTGCTTTCTGTCAAATTTTTTTACTCTTGAAAACTAATTAATATAAGTGTATACTAGTCATCTCGTCAATTTTTCCCTCCCTTTTCCCCAACATGGTTTGATGTTCAGTTTGGCACCAGATCTGGGAATTTCCCTTGATTTCGGAAGGAGAACTATTAGCAGCCTCAAGTCTAGAATGGATCCCCATTATAGAATGGGAAAAAACATCTACCAAAGCATCCGCTGTAATTGAATACACACTGAATCATGGAAAAAGGCCCATTTCCCCAGCTTTCGTCATTTGCTGACACTGACCTTTGGTAAGATTCTTTCGCCACTTAGTCAAAATCAGAAAAAAATTTCATCCTTTTGGTTGCTTCGATTAATTTTCTGGATGTTGCCACCAAGTCTCTTACTCCTATCTTTCAGTGAGTGCTTTCTAAGAAGGGCTTGGCTCCTCCCACCACTCACTTTCCCTTCCTTCTTAAACAAGGGAAAGTAAGCACATATTCAGTTAACTTTCCAGTTCCTCTTTCTCCCCTCAATTACCCCCACTCTTACACAAGATGACTAAATGATTAAATGTTAATACATCCCCCTAGCTTTTTAGGGGCAATCTGTTACTATTTACATTACTACTACTGTCTTTCACAGTTGAATCAATTGTCAAGAAAGAAATTTCACAATTATAACTGTGTTGCTATTTTTAAACATCATTTAAAACACTGAACTTCTAATCATGCAACTGTTAAATAAACTGCTTTACCGCATTATAATCAAATACTACTCTTGTAACTTTCTACTTCCTTTAACCTTACAGAAACACATCAAACAGCATTAATTACAGTTCATAGAAGAAACTATGGCCACTTAATTTTACTGATTTATTTTAACCTTCAACTCAAATAATTGAACATCAACTCTGTCAAATTTAGGTCTATCTTTTACATAGCCCTATGAACAAAAGTTACATCATGTCAATAGACTTGAAAAACATACCTCTGTTGCAAGAAGAGAGTTCACAAGCTCTGATTTAGATGATACTGTAAATTTAGAGCAAGAATGCAATTAATTAAACATTGTGGGAAAAGTGAGTAGTGCACCAAAAGGTGGAGATTGATGATAGACAACTTAGTTACCTTTTATGGGCTTTCCATTGAAAAATGCTCCTTTTCCGTGGATGCCCGTGAAAAGCTACATTACATAAGTTCAAAGTATCAAACTTTTTCTCATATGAAATGAACTTTGATGTCACAATTTAAAATTCAAAAAAAATGATTTGTCAATGGTTTAGTCAATTTATGATCATGTCTAACTTATGGGAGAGAATCAAAGTATTACACGAGACATGTTCAACTAATTTACTAGTGACAATTAGATTTAATTGCACTCATCATTTAATATATACAACATGACATAATAAAGCAAAATAAATATCAATTTGCAGTCTGGACTGGTCCTCTAATTAAAAACCTAATCAGAAAAAGATCAACCAGTCCACATAAAAATTAATAAGATAGCTCCATCTGTTCTACAATATCCAAGTATTAAACACAAGAAAAGTATTAGAATTTTTACCTCTTCCAATATAGGGTTGTAAACAACACCTACGGTAGGAACCTTTCCAATTGCAAGGCCAATAGAAATACACACAAAAGGGAACCTAAAACCAAAATGTTTTGATGAAACACAAAACAAAAATGATGTATCAAAGAAAAAAGAAGAAGAAACCACCTTCACCAAACAACAGAAAATGTCAATTACCCATGCACAAAGTTGGTTGTTCCATCAAGAGGATCAACTATCCATGTGGGTTCATCAGTCAGCTCTGTATTACCACAGGCAGCAGTAGTTTCTTCCCCAATCAACTAAGAATGAAACCAGTAAAGGAGAAAAGGTTCAAGAGACTAACAAAGGCATTTTGAGGAATAACAAACTCCACATCAGGTAATAATTCTAAACTCCATCAATCACAAGGAGAAAAAAGTCAATGCTAATAGTCAACCTTATGTGTGGGGTAATGCTGCTTGAGATGATTAAAGATGAGATCTTCACAAGCCTTATCAGTTTCTGTAACTAAGTCCACCTGCAAATCCAAGAATAACAGATAGGTTATAGGCAAAGTAAAATGTCCGCATGCAATTTCATTTAACTATGCTAATGCTATGTTTTTGCTCCTCTACCATAGAGAATGAAACTGATACATGGAGAATCCTATATTCAAACATTCACAGTGCAGCTTTTGAAGCATTTACTTTAGTTTGGTGATTAAAATATGCACATAAAATGAAACAAAAGAATATCCCATGGAAACTTAACTTCATTCACCTTTGTCCAATAAACTTTTCATCGTTTAATGCAAATGTATCAAATCCACGATTCTCAATTTTCTCAAAATTAAAAATGACAAGAATATAATTCACTGATGAGTCCTAAAGATAGGATAAGTCTAGCAAAGCTCACAAAACTGCACAAATATCAGACAGTGAGAAAATTCAAGTGGAGAAATTCGGATGAGATTTTCTTATGGAAATGAGGGTAGTCCACCTCCTTGGATGGAACTTGAAAACATCTAATCCTAAAAAAATCTGGAGTAATTGCAGCAAAAATGACACACATCTGAATTATTTCATCCCTACATTCAGATGCATACATAAAAACTTTACATATAGTCTTGGAATATATTGAGTGACTCACACTGAGACTGACGTATCCTACGACAACACCTAATTGATACAGAGGATTAATTAATGTACTCAAATCACAAAACAAATCATAGTTTAGGACCGATAGGTTAAACACGATTAATCAAAGCATCCAGGTGTTTTTGTCAACAAGTTCAGCTACACTAATCCAGCCACATGCCTCATACAATAGCATCAGGATTTTCAATTACATTGACTTTATAAATCCAAAGAGTTCTTTACCCGGCCCTTATGCTCGACATTCTTGGTCTGGCAAAATCCATTGCGAATAATCTGCAACCCACCAAAAAGAAAATCTCATATTTGGTTTTTCTATGAAAAAGAAAAAGAAACTAAAAAAAAAATTGAATAACCTCGCCAGCTCTCTTGGCGGCATCAACAGCAGTTCCCAGGAATTCAGACAGTGAATCTAAAAAACATTCAAAGAAAAAGAAAATGCATGGGAATCAAGAAGCCCCCAGATATCACAAGCAAACAAACATAAAGAAACAAAAGAAAGATTGGATTAAAAGGGTGTCAACTCATACCAGTTTGTGCCATGTTTAATAGAGTTGAGGGAGAGCGAATGAGGAGGAGCGGATTTGTAGGGGAAGACGATAATGATGGTGAAATATGAAAGGCTGTTCCCTTTTGTTTTAGTTTATGTTTATGTAAGGAGTGTTGTTGTTCACGTTGCAACGCTTCCAGCATCAACTAGGAGTGGGACCGTTTGTTTCTCTTATAACAGGTGCACTACTGCTCACTGAGCAGTGATCAGCACATGGGACTAGTTACGGTTACGGTTACGGTTACGGATTATCTCTGCTGCCACTTTCCACATCAATTTCCAGGGCCAAAAGAATTGCCATTTCTTTTTTCAGGGGGCATAAAGGAAATTACAAATCCTTCCATACCTTTATAATCCTTTTCTCCTTCAATTTATCAACTCTTAAATTCACAATATAGACGAACTATAAATTAATATATGATTTATTTATTTACTTATTCTAAAATATAAATAAAATAATTTAAATTTATCAATTAGGATATATATTATTCTTAAATTCACAATATAGATGAACTATAAATTAATACATGATTTATTTATTTGTTTTAAAATATAAATAAAATAATTTAAATTTATCTGTTAGGATATATATTATTCTAAGTTATAGACTTTCACCTCATATGTTAATAATAAAGTAGCATTTGTATATTTTTAAGTGTTCAACACTAGTCAATCTTGATATTACCCTTAATCAAGTGTATTTAGTGAATTTTTTTTAAATAATTCTCAAACTAAATGTATATTTATACACTTCAATATTTATTAATTGATTCATCTTGCATGTTTAAATCTTCATTTTAATTTTAAAAAATAATAAAAGTATAAGGCATCAAAATGTGTTCATAATATTTAAAATAATAAAATTATCAATTTAAATGTGAGATAATTGAATATAAAAATTTAGATATAGAAGTCATTTCCTTTTTCTTGGAACCACAGATATAGAGTTGACTGATAAGTAAAAAAATTTTCTCTTGCAAATCATTATGCATATGCACATTTTTTCCCAATTATTAATGGTGATGGCGGAGGAGAGAATCTGCTCCTCCAAGTGAAGTATATGCCAGGGAATATGCTTCTGTGTACAATCAAAATAATAGGTAAATACAGGTAAAAGAGTAGCAGTTGGATAGGTGATGTTGGCTCTTGTGACTCGCATTATTGTTTGCCTTAAATGCTCAACATCTCAGCCAAAAGAATTCTCTCAATTTGGAAACAGCTACACGAACTATACGAATCTTCCGCCTTATATGCTTCTCTTTTGGCCTAAAAGTTCTCCCCATGAAGGAAGCTTCCGGTTATATCCCTCACTAGTACTAATATTCTGCCACCAACCACTGCACTAATGTGTGCCGAAATTCAGTAATAATAGGTGTCGAAAATTGAGTTGTCAAATGACACACTTCTTTTTAAGCAAAATGACAAAATCTTTTTCATTAAATGTATCAAAATGTTATGGGATAATAATTTAGTCAGTTTTAAAAGTCATATCAAATTCTCAATTAAATCATAAAAAATTTAAAAATTTTAATTAAATTCATTAACTCTTAAAAATTATAGAATTAATTTTAGGCCGTCAAAATTAACAAAAAATTACTGATGCGTCATTTACTTTGTAAATCTATTCAAATTGATTTGATGCCATGTTAAATCACGTGGTTATACTCTGCCAAGTTGTGGAAAAATCTTGGTCCAAATTAATGTAAACTCTAAAGTCTCAAAAAATCTATATAAACTGCTGCAAATTACACCACATGTGTAGTAAGAATGAGTGTCTTTCCATCCAAGGGTGAGGCATCAAAGGGTAACGGTTCGAATCCTTCCTTTCCCTCTCCGGTGTAAAAAAAAAATGGAGTAAGAATTGGCAAAATATAATTTAACAAATAAATTATACTGACAGAAAAAAAAAAAAAGAAGGGAAGTAAATTATCTAAAAGACTAAAAGTGAAGTAACCAAACCATTAAAACCTGAATAAGTAAAATGTTCTTCAATTTTTAGCTCCAATCAACACTCAAACTTAACACTCCAATTAAATGCATTTTCAGACTCATTCCACAATCCGTCACGCGCAAATTAACCCAAAAAAAAAAAAGAAAATGAGGTAAATTATTTTAAAATGAAGTAATCAAATTAAACTTCGATAAATTAAAATTGTATCAGAGAAATGTTCTTCCTTTTCTAGCCTCAATTCAATCAACACTCGAATTTAACAAAATTATATAAAGTTCCAATCAAATGCATTTTTTCCCACATTAATCGGCCACATTATGCAGTCAAAAAATAACTTCACAACAAAAAGAATTTAGAAAATTAAACAAAAATCCAAAACATAAACATCAAACTGATCGATCTATTGACAAAAAGGAAGAAAAAAAGAACATTTTTGATAAATAGCAAAGGAATAATTTAGAAAATACAAAATTGACCTTTTTCATTATCATCAATTCCATCTCCAAAATTATCGGAAGTGTGAATGATCTAGAAACCCAAATTTGTGAATGATCTACGATAGAACACTGTTGATAGCTGCGGCAGTGGAGGAGAAGACCAAGTTCATTGTGGTGATAGAGGAATTGCGATGAATGTGAAAATTGCAATGATTAAGGAAGTTAGGGCATTAATAAGTTTGATGTTGAAAGAAGCTAAGGAGTTAATTGAAGGATTGCCTAAGAAGTTTAAAAATGGGGTTTCAAAGGAAGAGGATGAAGATGTTAAGAAGTAGCTTGCAGAGGTTGGTGCTAAGGTTAATATTGCTTAACTCTTCAATTTTTAATCTACTTTTTTTTTTTTTTGAAAGATTTGTATTTTGTGAATTTGAAAAAAAAAAAGTAAGTTGAATTTTGAATCTACAAGCTTCTTAGTGAATTTTCATTTTTGGTTTTATTAATTGATTACCCCCTAATTGGAAAGTGGGAAAATTTGTAAGAAATTCTTGGAATTTTTGTTAGTGGAAATGTGACATGACAGTGGAGAGCAAAGATGAAATCTAATGTGTTTTTCAGACTTCAAATGTTGACTGATATATTATCAGTTCACTTTTAAAAAAATCTCTAAAGTAACTGACATGTCAGCCTTTTTTTGTTAATTTTGATAGCTTAAAACAAACGTTGCAATTTTTAAAAAGTTAATTAACTTATAGGACTTTTTCTTGAAAAAAACTGAAGAAATCAATATAACATTTCCAAATGTTATAGATCAAATCCTAACCACTCTAGAGTGACAGAAGCTTCCCTCCTAAATTCACCAGTACGTAATTTCCATTTTAAACTATTCAAAAGAATCTCCCCAGGAATGATTGTGAATGAAAAAAGAAAAAAAATAATAAAAAAAAGAGTGAGATAGGTTCGAACATGCAAACAATGCACACATGTTATTTGGTACCAATCCTTAACAATTAACAGTTTGCTCGCATAGCATACAATGATCCTTTTCTTACAAGAGTGGACTTGCTTTGAATAAATTTTTAAGCATATCCCTCGATAATCCAGCTTTGATCAGTAAAATTAAGCTAAGCTGGATGCTAGTTTACAGAAGGAATATGTCTATTTTGACAAAGCATTTGGGTGGATATCTCCACTCTAGACATGTATGGTACGAATTCATTTTCCATCTCTTTATTTCTCTTGTTCTTTTGCTATAAAAGCTTTATGTTTAAAATACATAATGACAGCACAACAGACTATCAACAAAGAAAAAAGAGTATGAGGGGTACATAAATGGGAATATTTATCAGATATTGATGCCACTATTATGATTGGGATATGAAATTATATAATTCACAAATGAAATTAATATAAAATGAGATTACAACAGGCAAACCAGCACATTCATGTCCGGTCTCTAGGTTCAAGGGCAGCTATTTCTTTCACAACTTGAGCTTTATCAGCTTCAAATTGTTCATCCTCTGCAAACATATAACAAAGAATGTCAACATGGTATTAAACAAAGCTATAATGCCAAACATTTGTTAGTATTTCTTTCATACCTTTATCAGTTTTGAAATCAGCAAACAGACGCAAAAGCTTGCTTTTGTTTGCAACAAGTATGCTAACAATGTCAGGAGGTTTATTTTGATTAGCAGCAAAGAGCTGTAGAAAGAGAGGAGAACAAGAAAGAGATGCAAAAATTACATTGCAGAAAAATAATGATCCAAAAGATCCCTTAACAATTCAATAGTTATGGCGTAAATCAAAATAAAAGGAAAAAGTTTACCTTGAAAACATGAAATGCTTCAATCTGGATGCTCTTACTTGTTTCCTGCAAAGAAGGATTCAGCATATCAATGACAACTCAAAATATCTCAGAAGTTTTATCAGCTTTGGATCATTTTCCTCACAACTAACAAGTTGACATGATACATCAGTGATTTGAACCCCTGACAACTAAAATCCACAGTAAAAAAATAAAAGAAAATGCAGCAATACTGTATAACTTCCTTGTTATGTACAAGAAAAATAAGTAAGTTATTATGAAGCCAACAATTGTTAAAAGCTTTGCTAAGCTCATGCTCACATATGCATGGAAGGAGAGTGATTAGTTAAAGTATCATACTCTCAGGAGATTCATAAGAATCCTCAAGTTATCCCTTGAGCTCACGTAGCGTGTCATGACAACCGAATTTGAGCGATCCAGCAACATGTCACCCAGCAGCTGTAACAATTGAAGAAGCTTGTTTAGCACATAGTACAATCATCAGAATCATAAATTAGATTCCTTTGAGGGCATTTTCTGATGGAGCTGTCTGTATAGAATAATCTATTCATAGTTCTAAGAATACATATGGGAAATGTCACATATTTCTCCTACCTTGACAGCTTGTCGCCTTGTAATATAATTGGTGGACTCTAGTAGCTTTGAATTATACTCTGCAAAAAACTGAATCCACATAAAGAACATCAAGATAGAATCAACCACAAAATCAACATAATGGCCACTACAATGAATAAAAAAGAACATGTAGCCGTATGCATAGAGTAGTTATCCATAATGGCGATGCAACAATAGATGTGCCTATTGAAGATGGAAATATAGAAGCAAATCAGTGAACAATTCAAAGACAACAAAGGACTAAAAGAAACTCAAATCACAAGACAACCAACTATAGGCTTTTACTTTATGTTTAAAATTATTTTATAGTTCCCCTAAATTGCATGGAGATGGATACGCGGATATGGATACAGGGAAACTTATTTTTTAAAAATATAGGATACGGATACGTGGGGGAAACATGTAAATATTAAAAATATAGGGGTATATATATATATATATAATTTTCTTTAATTTTTGATTTTGTATAGACATAGTAAAAATTATGCATCTAAATAAATATTAGTAATATTATAATTATTTTCAAAAATATTATAATTATACTATTAATTGGTAAATATAAACAAACTAGTAAAAAGACTAAAAGAAAAGGCATAAAATAAAAAAAAAAAAAACTAACTAAACATGACATGAGCATCAATTTAATTAACTAAAAAACAAAACAGCACATGCATCAATTTATTTATATGTTTCAGTAATCAACAAAGCAAACAAACCCAGTTAAAAAAGAAAACCCACCCTTCGTTGATCAAAGAAGAAAACCCAGCCATCCAAAATGAAAAATCTTCTGTGTAATAAAAAAAACGAAAACAAACCCACCATTCCACCAATAATCCAAAATCATATTGCAACAATTAGCCAAACAAAGCCATCGATCACAATCAAAGAAAGATTAAGAACAAGAAGCCAGCAGAATAGAAAGATGAAGATCGTGCTGGATTCCTTTTCAATTTAGGAATCCTTTTGCTTTTTAATTTGGGTATTTTCCCAATTTAATTTGAATTATGTTTTCTTTTTGTTGTTGATTTGGGTTTCTTTTTCTTCTTCTGGATCAATTTTTATTGATTTGAGAATTGTTGTTGATTTGGGGTTAATTTTCTTCTCCTTCCCAAAATTCTTTCTGGATGAACTAAGGAAATGCGTTTCCTATTTTTTGGAAATTACAGAAACGGCCCCGATATGTATGAGGGCCGTTTCCGACACGGAAACATATCCGATGCGGGGAAACGCCGGCTTCCTCACGTTTCCGTGCAACGTTGGTTCCCATAATGTAATTATGAACTAATTCAAGTTTTTAATCTTTGTCAAGTCTCACCAATTAATTTTTTTACCAAAGCATTTATATGCTTGGGAAATCAGGTACATCAGGTATGCATAGTTGCCAGTTTGTGCACTAGCATGACCATGGAAATACATTATCCAGATACATATTTATCTTCATAAATACCCAACCAAAACCAAAAAAATAACAACACTTACCCATTCATAATTCTTTGAGAGAAAATCAGCTACTGTAGATTTATGTCTTGTCATGAGTTCCTGCAACAATGAGACACAGGAACATAAGGTTAACGCTATTTGTGGAAACCAGATTTTGAGAAAACGAAATATTATCTATCAAACTGATATTTTTATTTAGCATATGGAGGACATTGAAAAAATTAAATTTTCTTTCAATGAAATATAACTGCAAAATATTTGAAGCTATAAAAATCCCACATTTTTCCACTTATAATTAAAAAAAAAAGAGAAAATAACAAAAAAGAGGGGTAAAATGTAGTAAATGCCAGTGACCAGCAGTAGTCTATTGAGCATGGTAGCATCTAACGGCGGTTAGCAAAGGTCAGTGAACCGATGAATATGAGAATATATGGTCCATTTCCTTCCCAGTTATGAATTTGCAAAACTCCAGAAAATGGTTTCTTGGTTTGACCAGGAAATGACAAATTCTGACAAGGGCAGGACTTCAAAACAACATAGTTTTCCCAATTAAAGAAAAAATCATTGGCCACTATGCCTGCGGCCTGCCAAACATTAGAAATATGTGGACAATGTGGAAAATGTATTTCTCAGGAATATTTGCCACAAAACATATGATGCCTAGAAACAATTAGGTCTTCTTCAATAAAAAACCAAAATTATTTAAATTCATAAATTACTGTGCCATAAACTTGCAAAAGCTCTGTTCCAATAGTAGCAACAACCATATGAAATTCTAGAGAGGCAATGCAATTATAAAACTGGATGCTGCCATGAGACGCAACATATCCTTTATGTTGGCATGAAATCGCTAATGCAACAGGTAGGGGCTAAACTTCAAAGGAAGCAATGAAATGTCATGCGATCTTTATATCTTCATGGTGCGGCTGTTTGCTATACAGAACATACACACATACAATCACACACATATAAAGAGAAAGAGGATGGTTCTCAACCTTAAAAGTGGCAGCAGCATCTGCAGCGATGTCGAAATTTGGTAGTTGTATATAATCAAAAAATTTCTTCATATGCTCTGATTCAAGGACATATCTGCAACACAAAACAAGAAAAAAAAAATACAGGCATGCACAAAAATCAGCATGGATGAAAACCACAAGAGAATATTGATGAAAAAATAATTACGGCAATCCACACTCCTTATACATCTTTAAGAAAAGAAAAAAATGAAAAAGGAATAATGAGTTTTAATGACAAGGTTAATAGGGAAATTTGTTACCATAATGTAATAGTGACTGTTACAGCTTTCAAACTTCTATGATGGACTTATGCATACATCTAAAAATAAATGAATATGCACTTCTCCAAGGACCTCACCGATAACATTATCTCTTCCTGTGAAGAGGATGAAAAAACAGATGCAAATCTGATGCAATGGTGTTGACTTAGCTTACCTTGCAACACTTTGGTGACGTATACACTCCCTCAGCATTGCACCATAGTGTAAGGCCATGTCTGTGTCCTCGTAACTAAAGAAGCATCATCCACAAATTAGAAGATTCTGATAAACATGGAGCACACAAGATGCTTAACAATTCTCTCAGTTTGCATGCTGAAATTTCAAAGCAAATACACCAATTACCTAGAAGACTGAAAGTTACCAGTACAAAAATGCATTGTCTCATGGAACAGAAGAATAAAAGAATCAATAAACAGTAAAAAGACATTCAACCATTATATGGATGTAAAATTCAAGATTAATCATATCACCACCTATGCTGCATATAGACTCTGACAAATGGGAAAAAGGAACCAACTTTAACCTAGCTCAAAAAATTTCAGAATGAGATAAAATTCAACTACATATCACATGCAAAGCACAACAAACATAAAAATTTATTTATCTTCCCAATGTACCATACAAGAAAAAATAACAAATTCAAATTAACAAAATAACAATGATAAGTCATAAAACAGCATTTCAGAAATAATCCAAATCAATGACGAACTGAAGAACCATCATGTAAGTTTAACAAAAGAACAATTATGTAACTCTTCAACCTAATAAATGGAATCATCATAAAGTCACAACTTCAATGTTTCTGAATTTCTTAAAGTATCAGCTTACCCTCCTATCAGAATATCTAAAAGATCTGTGTTCTTTTCCAAGTATTCAGATGCAATCAACCGTGACTGAACTTGTTGTCTTTGTAAATTTGCAACAACTTGAGTGGCATCTTTCCGTGTCTGCACAAAGAAACCTTCTCATGCTAAAATAACAATGAGAGAAAATTCACATCATAATGCATGCTTGGCCATTTATGGAATTTAATGTTAACTTAATCCAATCGAATCACTTCATGCAGAAAAAAGCTATAGCATCCTAAAATTAGGTCAATAAGAGCTCGAGTTACTAAATGCAATATACCATTATATATCTGATATCTAAATTAACTTTAAATCTAAATATATCTTATTGAAAAAATATCGGCATAGGATTACCTCCAAATTCAACTTGGGAAGACAAATGATTAAAAGACGGAGAGTATTTTCTCTGAAAAACTCCTGAGTTAATTGTGCACAAGCTTCTGATACTGGCTCAGATTCGCTATCACCGTAAAGAATTGACTTTAACTCCCGGATATTTCTTGACAACTCTGCCATCTGCAGCAAAGTGAATATTAAGAAACAAAATGCTCAGTTACAAAATAAATTAAATAACCAAAATGTACATACAATATAAGCAAGGGGAATTCAAATAAACCAATTTCCACATGCTCACAAGATTCTAATTTCCAACTAAATTATTGTGCGCAGAAACATTGTCTTCGCACTAAAGAATGAGTACAAATGAAGCTGGAATTAGTTTTAACTGATTTCATGAAACTTTAATAGTTAAAGTTAAAGGAGTTGAAGCCTTTCAAATCGCTGGATTACCATAATTTCAATTGGCTCCACAGAGCAAAACAATGCTTGTTTAATCTGCAAAATAGTACATCAACTTATCTAAATCACCAGAATTATTCTATCAAACACCGATCTTTCTCACATTTGGAACCCATATAAGCTATAATATACTCGATGCAATAACAAACTCCAAAATTTGCTATACATACACAAATAAAGAAAATCGAGATCCAAAAACAAAACACACAGAATTAAGTTAAACCCGCAGAATTAAAGAAAATCAGAATAAAATGAAATATAAGCTCGAAAAATTAAGCCAACCTTTTCTTCAGGCTTAAGATCACGAGAATCAGAGTAAGATGTATGATCCACATATATGAGAAGATCTCGTGTCTGTCGAACAATATCAACAGGAGTCCGAGGCTTAGACTTAAAAAGCCCTTTCATTCTCTCTGATTTCGAATGAGCTAAACTCAGAGCTGCTGATGGTGGTGTTGGTGGCGTTGATGGTGCTATTGCTGCCGCCACTACCGGCGGCTGCGAGAGCCTCTGCACCACCTCCTTGGAAGCAGAAGAGGCTCTCCCAGCCGCCGGTGCAGCCGGTTTGGAAACGCAGGCTCCTATCCTTCCTCTATTGAAATAACCCCTTCTCGTCCTCTACTTTAATTTTTTTTTTTTTAATTTGGGTTCTGGTGTTGTCAAATTGTAGAGGTGAAGAACGTGAATAGTTATTTTGGATTTTGATATGTGGGGTTTTTTTTTTTTTAAAAAAAAAAAAAGATAATTGTTTATTACAAAAAGTTCTTCGTGAGATCCGACGGTTCTGTGTTGGGTTTTACACCAACGGTTGGTCGTTACTAGCAACTACTAATCTACTTTAGTTTACCACGTCGATGAATAAATGATGAACCATGATAAATATATGCAGACTAAATTTGTGTGGTGATCACACCCACCACTTGAACCGATCACCCCGACATTGGTTCAACTAGTAAAGAGATATCCATGATTCGAGGTCATGAATTAATGTTAAGTTATTCACCAAAAAAACTTTCTGGGGGATGCGGCCGTGCTAAGGTTATATTATTTTTTTATTTTCCTTTTTCAATTAAAAACATATTAATGAGTGGCAAATGCATAGTTTCATTCTTGAATTTTACGTAATTAACTTTGGGTTCTTTGAGTTCTTTTTATTGTTCGCTTCTTGACTTACAATATATCACTTTAATATATTTCGCAATTTAATGTTAATATAGATACAAAATAATCTATATAAACTAATATAATAATTGATAAAAATATATACAACAATTG
>CATIWM010236459.1:0-19894 GCA_949671775.1 Mallotus repandus
TTTCCTGTGTTGTCTTCATTTTTCTGTAATTTTTTTGTTGATTTCTTTTATTTTCTTTATGTGTATTTGTTGTTTATGTAAATTTAGTTGTCTACTCACATTTCATCATCTTCCCTTCTTCTGTTCAGTTGCCTTCTCTAGTGCTTTGCCAGTGCCGCTTTCTCAGGTTTGTTCTGTATTTTTTTTGCATTTATTTTTTTTCTTTCTGCGTGTTTGTAGTTTGATTAATTTGTTGTTTGTTTGCATATGAAACCTGAACTTGAAGATTGGAACTGAAATATTGGCAATTTAGTTATAATGATACAAAAACATTATTTATTGCAGTGGTTTAATGATTTAGCTAATAAGCATCGAAAAAACAAAAAGAAAAGAAATAAAATAACAAAGAGAACATAACTTTATAGTTTGTCTCATAGATTCAATTTTTTTCATTTTAAATTATATAGGATCATAAACATTGTCAAACTATTAAGCATTTCCCAATTTAAAAGTCCATGTGAGTTTTAATAAGTTTCACATCAATCTCATGCTATAACTGCATTATGTAAACAATGGTGTGCATATATTCTAATTCTAATCGTGCTTTGTTCATTATAAAATCATTCCATGTTGATTAAACAACCAACAAGTTCATTGGTAGAAGAATAGCACTATAAACCATCTATGATAATCTATTTATTGAATAGAGTTCAACAGCATAATGGCTTAATGTGAAGTCTTATGTTAGTGTCCACAGTATTCTATTATGTTTAGCTTCATCATGATCATAGAAATTGTATTAGAAAAAAAAATTACCTTCACTAATTCTGGAGTGAAGTCTATAATTTATCTCCATCCAAATATGTACTTTTGAGCAGGCCAAACCAACCTAAATAATCTTTTTAACAAAGATTAAGAAACTTTCTCCTTGGAACACTGCAATCATTAAAGCTTAACTCAAATTCAAAGAAAATAACTCTTAATTAGTAAAAGAAACATCCAAGCATTTTCTCCTAGGCCTTCTTGTTTGCAAACTTTCATAATAAAGACAATTCCAGCTCTCACAAACTATGTAACAGAACTAACAATATCAATTCTAAAAATAGCTTGTATAAGCAGTTGTATTCAACTTTTCCAGCTGCCCAAATCCTTTCACTAATATTAGATGTATGGATGACAACCAATCATTAGCTACTTCACAAGAGGCCTAAATTCCAACATAAGTACCTAACTATAAGTACATAGCTACTTCATAAATCGTATTCTTTTTTCTTATCAAACTTCACAAGTCGTATTGAACACAAGTTTGTTGTGCATGATTTTATCTTTAGAATACAAACGAAAGTGCATTAAGCTAAGAAGAGTGCCACTAGCTAGATAGAACAAATTAAATTTATAACATATAGTATTATTTTTCTCACTAATGTATATAAAAACCAAGATATTTGTTGTTTTTTGACTAGTTTCTAAATGTCAACAATCAAAATCGAATGAATCTGATTTTTTTTTTTAGTAAGAATCTTGTCTCCAAGGCATGTGCACATAATCCTTTTAATAAAACCAAAAAGAAATAAAGAAGATATAAGCGGACAAAATAGTAGCAGCCTATGCTCAAAACTATGCGAATATAATTAATTACTAACTGTTATATTCAGTTCCCTGATGTCCAAGAAAATTTAAATAATTTTGATATAATTAGTAATTTAGTTATACCATATATGAATTTTTGGTGATATGATATGAAAGAATACTATGAGTTTTGTCTAGACTATTTATATAGTGCCTATAAAATCTAGTCTGTTTTTTATTTTTTTAATTTTTCATTGTCATTATGCATCTTGTCAATTTTATAAACTCATCAAAATATATAATTTTTTATCTTTATTTTTGTTTGTGTAAATTACTAATGAGGATTGTATTAATTATATGCCTCATATTCTTGCTAATTATAACATTGTTCATTCTTTGGGTAATCTTTTGATATTGTTTTATCCATTCTTGAGAAATGGCTCCAAGTAAGCAATGGATGAGCCTTATTGAAACAAAACGTATTGACAAAGCATATTTAACCGGTGTTAAGAAATTTTTAGATTATGCTTTTAGGAGGACTGGACAAAATGGAAAAATTAGGTGTCCTTGTATTATATGTTGTAATACACTATTAGAAACTCGTGAAGTGGTTGAGTTACATTTAAAAGTTCATGGAATAATTAAGAATTATACTTTTTGGTACCATCATGGGGAAAGGGTAGATGAGGTTCAATATGAAAGTGACAATGAACAAGATGATGCATTAGTAGATAAGACAGAAGATGAGATGGAAGAAATTCTAAGGGATTTATATCTGAATCTCAATTATTTTGGTGGTTAGAATGAGAATATTGAAAGTGGTGATGTGCCTCACGAGGAACCAAATGCTGAGGCAAAGAAATTTTATAGGTTATTGGGGGATTCTAGAAAGCCATTATATCAAGGTTCTAAATCATCAAAATTGTCTGCATTGGTGAAATTACTCCATAACAAAAGCATTGGTCATTGGAGTAATGAGTCATTTACCATGTTATTGAAATTGCTTAAAGAAGAATTACTTCCGGATGGGTCAAATTTACCAAATTCATATTATGAGGCAAAGAAGATAATACGAGATCTTGGTCTTTCTTATGAAAAGATAGATGCATGCATCAATGATTGCATGCTTTTTTGCAAGATTTGTGGTGCTTGTAGATGGAGAACTGACAAATGCAATGGTGAAGCAAAAATAAAAGAAAATAGCGAAAACATTTCAGCAAAAATATTGCATTATTTCCCTTGAAAGACTCGACTTCAAAGGTTATACATGTCGTCAAAAACATCTTCTTCAATGAGATGGCATTATGAAACAAGAGTAGATGATGGAATTATGAGACATTTGGCCTATTCAATGGCTTGGAAGTCTTTTGATGAACTTCATCCATTATTTGCTTCTAACCCTCGTAATGTAAGGCTTGGCTTAGCTCGTGATAGCTTCCAACCATTTGCCAATTCTAAGACATCATATGGTATTTTGCCTGTTATATTGATTTTGTATAATTTGCCTCCTTGGATGTGCATGAAGCAATCCAATTTTATTTTGTTAATGCTTATTCCTGGTCCTGAAGGTCCTAGAGATGCAATTGATCTCTGTCTCCAACATTTGATAGAAAAATTAAAAGAGTTGTGGGAAGTTGGAATTGAGACATTTGATGCATCAAAAAAGCAGAATTTTTAGTTACATACTACTTTATTATGGACAATTAATGATTTTCCAGCACATGAAAATTTGTTTGGATGGAGTACAAAGGCTAGATTGGCTTGTCCATGTTGTAATATGGACACTTCTTGGATTAGATGAGCAAACGGTAGGAAACAATATTACATGGGCCATCGACGTTACCTTCCAACCACACATAGATGGAGAAATGATAAATAATCATTTGATGGTACAAAAGAAAGGAGGCTACCCCCAAATACTATTTCTGGATATGATGTTCTTAATTAGGTGCAAGATCTTGAAGACATGATATTGACAAAGGCAACCTCTAAATGAGTCAAAATAACACACAAAGTAGGGGGATAATTAGAATAAAAAGAGCATATTTTTTTAGCTTTCATATTGGAAGACCCTCATACTTAGACACAATTTGGATGTGATGCATATTGAGAAAAATATTTCTGATTCTATACTTGGCATAATTATGAACATCAAAGGAAAGGCCAAGGATACTCTTAAGACTCGTCTTGATTTGCAAGCAATGAACATTAGGCCTGAATTGCATCCAATCAAGGAAGGTGATAGGTATAAGTTGCCAATGGCATCTTACACATTCTATCAAGAAGAAAAGAAGAAATTTTGCCTATTCTTGAAGTAGTTAAAAGTTCCAGATGGATTTTCTTCTAATATTTCTCAATGTGTAAATCTAAAAGAGCATAAAATTTATGGTTTGAAAAGCCATGATTGCCATGTGCTTTTGCAATATCTACTTCCTCTTGCAGTATGTGGCCTTCTTTATAAGGCAGTGTATTAACCACTCTATGAGTTGTCTTTGTTTTTCAACATTTTTTGTGCTAAGGTGTTGAAGATGGATGAATTAGAGAAAATTAAGGCTCAAATCCCTATAACTTTATGCAAATTAGAAAAGAATTTTCCACCTTCATTTTTTGACATCATGGTTCATTTGCCAATTCATTTAGCTCATAAGGCTAAAATTTCTGGCCCTGTTCAATATCAATGGATGTATTTTATAGAGTGAACAATGTTCACCTTAAAATCTCTCATTCAGAATATGGCCCGTCCAAAAGGTTCAATTGCAGAGGGATATATTGCAAATGAATGTTTGATTCTTTGTTCAAGGTATCTAGATGGTATGGAGACAAAATTTAATCACCTTGAAAGAAATTATGATGGTGGTGTAAATGAGAGTGTTGGTAGCTTGCTAATTTTTTCTCATTCTAGAAGGCCATTGGGGGCAGGCAACGTGTTCTAAATGTACATGAATTAGAGCAAGCTCATATTTATTTTCTTAAAAATTGTGAAGAAGTTCAACCATTTCTCCAATAAGTAATTCTTCATAAAACTTTTATTTTTTGTCCGTTTCATCTTCTTAAAAGAATTAATAACAAAATTCTCCTCCTATTATATAGGGAATGCTAACAAACTCAAGCTAATAGCAATAATAAATTACAAATAATTGATGTAGAATGGACTAGACACTTCATCAATTAGTTCAAAATTAGAGTGAGTGTAAATTCTAATGTATGTTTTATTTTCTATTATATATTTGCTAATGATTATGCTGAATTTTTAGATTTATTTTTGTTAATAAGGTGGCAAGATTGTATAAGCAAGATAGCAGTAGAGGAGTACAAGACTTACTCTCATTGTCTCGTGGTCCCATTCAATATATGAAATGTTATAAGGGGTATATTTGCAATGGTTATAGGTTTCATATAGAACATCATGAAAAAAGATTTAAGGACATAAAATAGTGGAGTTGTAGTAGTTGGTGATGATGGTTTTGAAGTTGAGTATATTAATTAGTGTGGTATGATAACATAAATCATTGAATTACCATATCTCACAGACAAATAGGTGATTTTGTTTCATTGTAATTGGTGGGATGTGTATGACAATGATAGAGGAGTTAAAGTGGATGAATATGGAATTGTTAGCGTGAACAGCCAGAGTATTGAAGACAAATGAACCTTTTGTATTGGCTAGTCAAGCAAAACAAATTTTTATGCCAATGACAATAAAAACAAGGGCTGGTATGTTGTGACAAAGACACAACCTCATGAAACTTATGACATTCCAAAAGAAATGGAGCATGATGATAATGATTTGTGTCAGTCTAATGATGCACTTTAATGTCAAGAATCATTTAGTCCAAGCTTTATTTCTTGTGATGAAGTTGATAAAGACGGTGAACGTAATTGGAGTAGAGTGGATTTGGAACCAATAACTATAGATACATCATCTTCACATAAAAAACAAAAACAAAAGCAAAAGCATTGAAGGTATACAAACTCTTACCACTCATTTCTTATATTTAGCTTTAACTAGTGAATTATGTTATGATAAACTTTCTTTCTATATTTTTCTATGGTTGTTTATATATTTTTTATATTATTATGGTTCTTTTTAATTCTGTTACACTTATATTATTAAAATTGTAGGTTTATGATGAATCCATTCAAGGAAAAAAATGGGTTAGAGTGCAATTCTAGACCTAATAAGCAAGTATTCATACCTCCTGGAGCATTGGGTAGGGGTTGTGGACATGGGTTACGATCTAAATATGCCAATAATATGATTGAAGCCAACTCTACTAGTCATTCAATGAATTCAACTAGAACAACTCCAAACAATTCAATTGCATCTCAAGAACCAATGCAAGGTAGACATAATTTTTGAATTTTTTATTTTGTATATGGTTTTTTTACTGCATTTCAGCAGCTTCAAGTATTCTTTTTCTCATTTTTTGTATGGTCCTTTTTAACAGTTCAAACTTCACTAGCTACTGTACACGGAACAAGTGTGCTTTTCTTTTCTAATCTCATACTTTGCTACTGCCATCTAAATTATTAGTATTATAGAATTGGAACTCAACTACTTAGTTAAATAAAAGGCAAAAAAAAAACTTAATAATTAGGAGACAACTATAATTTTCAACCATTTAAGCATAACTTGTTGATTAGCTTCCTGCCTGCTAGTGGTTGCTGCAAGTGATGCCTCTCCGTAGCTGTCAATAAGTACATCTTTGATCTTGAGTAGAGCTTGTCTCTAATAACTTTCTATGCACCTAACACCCCTTCCATTTCTAAAACCTGAGCGGAATTCAAGAGCAACCAGTTTAGTGTGCATGAGTAAAAAGAGCACAGGCTTGAAGCAACATCTTTTTATGAGTTAAAATCATCATGATATAAATTCCTAGAGAAACTCCAAAATACTTATATTGTCTGCTATTGTTGTGTTGAGAATATAAAGGAACCAATTGTACCTTTATAGGTCAAATGAAATGCGGTCTAAGTCTTGCAGTTCTAACGTATATTTTTTGGTGAACTTATTTTTTATTTTATTTATTTTTATTGATAAAAAAATTTATAAACTATTGATTGAAAATAAAATTGATTGTCTTAAAACATATACAAAAAGGTATAAATACCCTAGTTTATACAATTTTTTAAAATTTTTCCCCGATGGAAGATATTTGGCAATGCCATTGGAATCATATAGAAAATAATACAAAGAATTCCAATTTCAATAAAGAGCTCAAAGTTGAGTTCAAACATTTGAGCATGTTGTTGTTTATTTTTATTTTTATTTTTTGAAATTTGGCAATATAGATTTTGAAAGGGACGTAAACATGCTATCCTCTGCATAATATAATGTAGGTGAGAAATAACCTTAAAAGGCAGACCAAGATTTTGCATTGAATTTGCTGTCAAGTGTCACAAGAAACATGGACATTGCACAACGAATATAATATTTTTGCATATTACTTGGTTTTTTTTCTTTTTTTAGAGTTCCAAAGGTACTTCCAATACTTAGGAGAGTTGAGGATCCAATGCCTTGCCCATGTCAATGTAGTTCCAAATTTTATTATACTACAATCTAATAAAATATTAACTTCTTACAAAAACCAAAAAAAAATTCTAATAAAAGAGTAACATTAACCATGCATATATCATATTATTTTATAAATCAACTTTTTGCTTAGATTTTTTTTTTCGATTGTTATATATGGACAACATTCCTTATTAGAATAATTTAGTGCTTATATGGCAGTGGAATGGTATAAATTCAACATGGACTTATCTAAATAGTTCATTAATGATGCAATAATTTATAATCACCTCTATTTAAGTCATGAAGTCAGTGGCAGCAACCATAGCTTTGTTCGTACAAAATAGACAAACTTAAAGCCTCATCAATCTTAGTGGGAAGATACTTAATTTTTATAAATGATCCTTGTAGTTGTTACCAAATTTTAGACTTAGCCATAAGTTTATAGTCAAAGTCTAAATCTATTGTAAAATTCTGCTAATATATTTTTTCTAATTTTAAATTTAAACTCACATATATATATTTGGTCACCTATGTCATATAAATTTACCTATAAGATTTTAAAATAATTTTCAAAATACCCCAGCTGCATGTGCCATAAAAAGTGTACAAATTATTTTAGTCACTACAGTTTTAGTTAAATTTTATCAGCATTGCTTTATTAAATAAATTTAAAGCTTCATGTAATTCTAAATTTTAGTTGACTTTTATTTTTTATCATTATTTCAAGCATATCCTAACTGATATTTTACTTTAGTTCTATGTATTCTAATCTAATTTCTGCCCCTTCATATATTAAGTTCTGGTTTCACCCCAAAATATGTTAATTGGGGGATGTAGTGGCATATTGAAGATGCCTCTGCTTAACTACTTAAGCTACCTCTTGACTTGGGTTATTATCATTTTTGAATATAGATGGCTGCAACAATGCATGTGTAGTTTATCTATGTTGTTATTACTAAAATTTACTTTTATTTATAGATTTGTCCATGCCAAATGTACCATCACATGATTTTTTTTTTTTGCCCCAAGAATCTGAATCTAAACAACAGAGTATTACAAGGGAAAATACTACAAGTATATTATGAAGAATTGGTATACTTGTTCATATATATTGAACATAGCAGCCTTTAAAATTGTTGTGTGTTTATAGGTGTAAGCTCTGTCAATACGAAGAAGAGGGTAAGAGGAATAAACACATGCAAGGATGTGGCAAGTTTAAACAATGAAGAGAAACTAAGAGTGGAATTTAATAATAACAGAGTTGTTGGGAAGAATCACAAGTCATTCACAAGACATTTAGGAAAGATTATTCGTGATCGAAATATTTATCCTATGAAAATACACTCATTGAGCGAGGTTGTCAAAGAACAAAAAGACCACATGTGGGCTGCAATTATGGTAATGATTTAAAATTTATATATTTATGGGTTTGAGATTATTCTTTTTGACTTTTACAAGCAATTTACTTAAAAAGGGCATTTAAGGGTGATGATTTAGAAATTCATCGAGATAATATGTTGCAACACATGCAAGAGCTATGGAATAAATGGAGAGGAAGACTACATGTTAAACATGTAAAGAACAAACCCTTGCAGGGGTCATAAGGAAGGTACCTGCAGATGTAGACAAAGATGATTGGAATTGGTTAGTTAAGGACCATTTCTCATCTAAAAAATTCAAGGTACGATTAACTTTTTTGTATGATTTCTTGATGATGAACTATTTTTTTATTATGAAATCATATATAAGTCTAAAACTTGATTGTGAATTTGTATTTCTATTTTCAATGCAAATATAGGAATCAAGTGAATGAAACTCCAAAACTAAAAAAATTTTGACAATGCCTCACCGTATCGGTAGTTAGCCCATTAGAGAGATCATATATCAAATGGTAAATAATTTTAAATTCTTATCTAGTTAATTTACTTTTATGCTACCATTTGACATTGCTTGGTTGTCATAAAGGGAGGCAAAGAAGGTAACCCTCCGAATTTAACAACAATATTTTTTGAGACTCGCAAGAAGAATGAGAAGCTTATAGAACCTGAAACTAATGAAAAATATGTAAGTATTTTTGAAAAGTTGAATTTTGTTCAGAGTTATGCAATGAGCTTTATTGTTTTATCATATAGGATGAGATTTGTGAGTTAGTGGAAAAAGAGCCTACATTAACTAATATTGAGGTAGTGGAAAAGACCTTTAGTGCTCAATATCGTAGACATGTTTTTGGGTATGGAGGTGGAATAAGGGCAAAAGATTTAAGAGATTCATCTTCTTCTAAGGCTGAACTTCAAGCCAAACGTAAACAAACTAAAAAAGAGAATCAAAATGTTAAAAGTCGCTTAAATACTGTGGAAGTTGAACTTAAAATGCTTAAGGATATGATTTTTTTCTCAACAATCCAATGAACAACCATCAATATCTCCAACTACTAATCAGGTGATTCTTAATTCAATTTTTCCTTCAAGATTTCATCTTTCTACTTTAATAGCTCTTTAGTCTCTTCTTTTTCAAGCTTCAACTTTTGAAGCATTTCTTGCATTTCTTTCTCTAAGGAATTAGTAGCAGAAGACTGCTTGGTGACTTCTTGAATTTCTTGCATTTTGGTTTTTGCTTTTGCTAGTGGTTTTGTTGGGTACTTAACTGATTATTTTATGTTGGATAACTTTCATGTGCAGTTTTTATTGCAAAAATATTGATGTTTTTATTGTTTCTTGTTTATGTCTATGTGTGTAATGTTTGATAATTTGATTTTTTAATCTACAGGTGTAAATATATTTTACAGTGAAGGCCATCTATAACTTTACTTTTTGGACATAGACATTGAAGGCCATCTACAACTTTACTTTTTGGACATAGACATTGATGCAGACGTTGATAATCTTAAATTCTTTTTGGATATAATTAGACACTTCTAGTTTGAAGTTTGACATATTTTGCTACTTTGACTGGAAAAATACTTTGGTGGGAGTTGTAAGTATTTTGATTTACATACATTTATACATATATGAAATTATGTAAATTTTTGAATTTCAATGTATGAATATTTTAATTATAGTTTTGGATGTGTTTATAATGTAAAATATAAATAATTAAAAATATTGAAACAACACAATGGGTTTTATTGTAGGTTTAGCTATTCAATTGCAATACCAAATAATAATTTAGAAATTCAATTAATTGGGACCAACTTTTTTGGTCACAATTGTAATAATACAAAACAACAATAGGATGGTATTTAATTACGACAAAATGTTTTGGTTGCAATGAGGTGGAATATATAGATATCACTTAAACCAATTGCAATGACAATATTGTCGCTATTATGATAAAATATGATCGCTATAAGGATAAAATATGATCGCCATTAATAAACTTGTAGCGACCAAAATATGTGTTTTCGCAAAAAATTATTTGCGATCACTAACTTTTTTTCATTGCTAAAAACTTTTTGAGGTAAAGCCTATTGCGATGACGGACGATCATAAAAAAAATGGTTGTTAAAAGTTATTAGTGACCTTTATTTAACTTTTAGCGATGACTTTTTCCTTCGCTAAAGAAGTCTTTTCTAGTTGTGCCATCTATAAAGAGTGTATACCAAGTCAACTACCTCTAAAAACAATATAATACTTGCTTCAAGTTTTCATCTTCATTTGTTTTTCAACTCCATTTTCTTATCCTCAAGCTTTGTATAAGACCTTTATCAACTACGTTTACAAGATATGAACATCTCAAGATTTAAGATGATTATGAAGACTTCCCGAGGCTATGAGTAGGGTGCTTGTTGAAGTCATTTAACGAGAAAAGAGTTTTCAAATCAAATTTCAAACCTAAATTTTCAACTAAGGGCACTAATGATATTTTATATATACTGTTCCATGTATATGGTATACCCTTAAATTTCAACATAAAACGACCGAAATACTCTTTCTAGCCAAAAAAATTGGATAACTTTTATCCACATAGATTTATTGTTTCAAAATGATGTTGTAATACTTATTTATTTTAATGAATTATCATTGGTGTTAAAAACATGAAGGATGTTTCAATGTCCATTGTAAAAATGTAATTGATGATTTTCCCTTTTACATTTTAATAAAAAATTATGGCATATCATAAAATAATACTATCGATAAAGAAAATGTAAAATAAACCAACTAAAATAACAAATATTAGAAAAATAAACACAAATATTATTATCAAACTAAGACATAATTTTAGAATGTCTATTTATATGTATATGTAATTGCCTTGAAAATTTATAGTTGGCCAAAATCTTTTAACTATTCTATTACATATTCATTCTAAAATATTTTAGAATTACATAATAGCTATTGAATGCCATGTATAGAAAATTTGTGACGTTCAGAAAAATGGCTCTGCCTTATTCTTTGATAGAAATAACGTGAGATTTATTACTAACACTACTTGGTATTGGTTGCACTGCTCCTCGGTGAAGCAAGTGTGGTAGTTCTGGTGAGACAGTAGGGTCTATGCTTTTGAAATGAGCCATGGATGCCAATTCATTGATAGCCTCAGCAATCTTTTCAATGCTTTCCACAAGTTCCAGAAGAAGCGAAGCAACTGCACCAACCGATACTACATCTATAAAATACGCACCTTCCCAATGGCTAGTTTGGAGAAGTAACTTTACATTTTCCGCTGCGGCTTTAGAATTTTGTATATGGTGAATAGCTGAGTTTGATCTTTTCATTTTCTTTGCTGCCAAAGACAATTCCTGTAGTGCTTTTCCACTGTCTGTGCTAACTTTTGTACATGACTCTGCGAATTTCTTTCTGATTTCTGTAGAACTCTACAAAGGTATCACAAAATAATAAGTTAACTATGCTATTGTTGACATTTTAACTATTCAATTTTTTTTTTGTTTGGAGTATATAGATTGATTTTATATGATATTTATTTATTTATTTTTGTCAACCCCAATTCAGTCACATATATATGTATCCAGTGATTTTTTCTATTAAAAATCTTGGAAACTTTTGGCTATAAAACTCATGGTTGATGCCAATATGTAAGTCTCTATATACATAAGCACAAAAGCAATTTAACAATCCTACACATTTTATGATATGAGAATTGAAATTATACTCGGATTTCACTGTGAAGGTTACTACTAAGCGCTTCAATTTTGTAGGCACAATCTCTAGTGAGAGTTCCAATTTTCAAATATTGCTTCCAAGGATGACAGAATCTGAATTCACCATGGCCCGGTTCCCATTTAGCTAAATTGACCTACAAAACATTATTATGATATAAAAAATTGATTGGATAAGCAATAATAAATTATCTTTTAAAAAAATAAGAAAGAGAGAGAGAGAGAGAGAGAGAATAAGATCATTTACTTACCATAGTTTCTTCATTGCTCTTTGAAGCAAGAACACTTTTATAGTTTTGAAGAAATGACTTATCATCGATAGACTGTTCATTATCAGAGTCTTTAAAGTACTCACTCCCAAATCCTGTAAATAAAATTTGTAATTTTTTAACGTCTGCCTATGCAACAAAATATGTAAAAAATAGTAGAAAGTATGATGAAAGAGTGGTTCTAATAAAAGCAATTGCTATTTTTATCTTCTACGTGGTCATCTCACTATATATATAAAATTGTTAGTTTAACAGTAGCTATATATCCAAAACAAATCATATATCATGTGTGATATAATCCATATTTATTTTTGAAAAATATTCATGAAACAATTTGTAAAATAAAAATTTCATACATGGTACTGATTTTTAGTATATTTGCTATGAAAACTAATTTATAGCGTGACTAATAGAAAAATGCTTTGATCAAGTATGTTATGAATTATAATTTTTTTTAAATCTTAGTTAAAATTAGTATATAATTAGGAAGAAAATACATATAAAATCCATGGTAAGATTATTTATTGACAACTCCGCAAGTGATTCATATACTAGCCTAAAGAATTAAATATTTCTCCTCTTCTATATATATATATGGTTTGAAACTAAATGAGATGTTAGCTCCTGCAAGCATCCATCATTTGCTTTTATAGGATAGAGTGGATATAGCTTTCCCACGGATATGTTGATATATAGCAATTATGCTCCATTCTAATGTTAAAAGAAAAAAATGTGATGTTAGAATTATTGTAGACATTCCAATAAATCATGTATGATGAATGTAGAAAATATAATAGCATTTTAATTTTCAAAATAAAAGAAATTTAATTTCTTAAATAATAATCATCTTTTAATTGATGCAATTTGTTTTTAATCTCTAGGTATAATAAATAAAACAATTGAAGAAAGTTGGTAAAAATAAATACTTCAACTTTAATGTTAGCTATGAAACAACTACCTTATCAAATCTATATTAACACAGCAACATGACATAAGAATGATGATGATTGTTATAATAAGGTATAAACATCCATGATCCCTGTATTTCTCACTTTTTGTCCATTTGACACCTCAACTTATAGTTTTGTTATTTTAACACTTGAACTCGTATAAAATACAATTTTGAAACACTTGTCAACATACGTGGCATGTAATAGCGAATCAACATATGTCACATCTTAAGAATTTGACTGACCAAAAACTGCAAGGTGTCAAACTAACAAAAAAAAATGGCAAGTACAAAGGGTGTTAAATGCATTATGTCATCATATTTGTATATTTTAGGCAAATTTAAGTGTTGAAATGACAAAACTGTAAGTTAAGTTGTCAAACTGACAAATTATACCATTTATAAGAGGCCGCAAATGTATTATGTCTTATAATAATAAGTGTTAATTACTATGATATTTTTGAGGTTTGACCTATTATACTATTAGATCCCTATATTTTTAATAATTAATTTTAACATTTTTGAAGTTTTGTTCCATTAAAATATTATATCTCTACCATTTAATGTGCCATTAAATGGACCAATTTGAAAAATTAAAAGTTCTATTTAATCCCTAAACTTATAATATAAATTAAATTCATTCAATTTTTATTCAATTAATATATATATTTTTAATTTATTATGTTTTTATTGTAATAATAATAATTAAATATCTAAATAATTTTTATTTTAACATAAAAATAAATAAATATATATATATATTTTAAACTGTCATTACTCCAATACGGCTACGTAGTCAACACTATATTAATTAAAATTTATCATATTGTCATAAATTCAATTATAAAATCTCATTAAAGTTATTTATATGTATGTGTATGTATATATATGTATGTGTGTGCATGTGTGTATAACATACACTTTGTTTATAGATCCTTTGAGAATTACAATTAGCAAACCTCTTTAAAATTTTGATTTCACCATAACCAATCTCATTTAGGGTGTAATGCCAATCATTAAAAAAAATTCATATTAGTATGGTAAGTCCTAATTTATGAATGTCAATTACATAAATTGCATCGGAATGATGGCACTCACAAAATTGAGTACATGTTATTATGATAAAGAATTAACAATGTAATATTGATTACATAAGTGGTATTAACACGATAACAAATAGTAAAAGTAAGTCCAAATCAAGATGATAAATCTATTTTAATATAGTATTGACTACATATTCATATTGGAGCAGTGATAATTTTAAATCAATATGTTTTAGTTTTATTTTTATATTAAAAATAAAAATTTATTATTGTAATAAAAACACAATATGTTACAAAATCTATATTAATGTAATAAAAAAATTGGATGAATTTAAAATTATATCATAAGTTTAAGGATCAAATAAAATTTTTAATTTTTTTAAATTAATCCATTTAACGATAAATTAAACGGTAGAAATGTAATAGTTTAAAGAAGTAAAACTTCATAAATATTATAATTATTGAATATGCGGCAACTAAATAGTGTAGTAGGTTAAATCTCAGGGATGTTGGTGTAGTAAACCCTAATACCAATAACAACAACAATAATAAAAACAACAGCAACAGAGCACTACCTTGTAGAAAATTTCCAAGCTTTTCAATGTTGTCAAAAACAAGATTGTGAAGATCTTCTCCAATCCAAACAGGGCAAATAAGAATAGATATAATGATAGAAGCACAACTACCAATGATGATTGTTGTAACTCTCATGTTAGCCATCTTCAAAACTTGAGCATCTCTGTAACCCGAAACAGATACTAAACTGAATGTCAATATGAATATTGTTAGACCATAATCATACCTTGCCTTCAATGATGGAAAGAAACGTGTAAATGTCACTATGGCAGCTGCATGTGCAACAATAAAAAGTATTAATGATTATAAGTTCCATTTGTGCTATTCTTATTCTTATTTTTATTTGATTGCTTGAAGTTTGAAAATTTTAATAATTTTGAAATAAAATTGTAGAAATTATAATTTTTTTAGGTCAAAGGTACAAATTGGACCATAAATTATGCGCATAGGACTGGATTGGACTTTCATATTTTTTTGGTTCCATTTGGAACTTTCTTTTTCAAAATTGTCTCAAATTGGACCTCACACTGACGGAGCCCTAACAGATGTTACAAACATGCATAGCTGGACTCAGGGGATCCACTAAAAAAGAGTCAAATTGGAACTTCTACTTTGTAAATTAAGATATATTGGACTTTTACTGAGTATAATTAAGTCATGTAAGTTTTTTTTAGTACAATTAAGCCCTATATGTTAATAAAAAATATATTTTAAGGGTTACTAATAAAAAAATAATAAATATTTTTTAAAATATATATATAACATAATATAAAATTTTAAAAGTTTTTAAACCTATAAAATAATTTTATTTTTATTTTTTCTTAAATTTAAAAAACTTTACAATTAAGTGATATATATAATCAAATAAATGACCAATTTTATTCATTAATATAAATAGTAAATTGATAATTGATCTAAAATTTAATTTTAACAATTGAATAAAAAAATTTTATTTATCAATTATTGTGTAGGTTTAAAAATTTAAACTAATTAATAAAATTTAAAAAAATTTTGGTCAACCATTAAAATTAAATTTTTGGATTACTTTATTTATAAACATTTATAAATCAAATTCAACTCATTTTATTCTTTTCAAATTTTAATTCATATATAGATAGCTGATATATTTAACTAAATCAAGATAATTGCTACAAAATTTTCAATTGGCTTTGTTCAATGTAGGAGATTTCATTAGTATAAATAGTAAATTGATAATTAATCCAAAATTTTAATTTTAATGGTTGACAAAAAAATTTTAAATTTCATTAATTAGTTTAAAATTTTAAATCTATACAATAATTTTTAAATTTACACAATAATTTTTAAACCTACATAATAATTGATAAATAAATTTTTTTATTCAATTTTTAAAATTAAATTTTAGATTAATTATCAATTTGCTATTTATATTAATGAATAAAATTGGTCATTTATTTGAAATATAAATCACTTAATTGTAAATCTTTTTAAATTCAAAAAAAATTAAAAAATATATATTTTATAGGTTTGAAAACTTTTAAACCTTTATAATTATGTTATATATATTTTTTAAAATATTTGTCAATTTTTTTTGTTAGTAACCCTTAAAATTAATTTTTTATTAACATATAGGACTTACTTGTACTAAAAAAAATTATATGGCTTAATTATACTTAGTAAAGGTCCAAAATGTCTTAATTTATAAAATTGAAGTTCCAATTTGACCCTTTTGATAGGTCCCACAAGTCCAGCTGTACATATTTGTAACGTCTGTCAAGACTTTATATGTGAGAAGTTCAATTTGAGACAATTTTAAAACAAATTCTAAATAGAAAAAAAATATATAAAGATTCAATCCAGTACTAAGCACATAATTCAGGTTTAATTTGTACCTTTGGCCTTTTTTTTTTTTTTATGACATTCATTAATTACTTTTAGCATGAAAGCATAAATTTACCTGTTATGAAGACAAATGTAGCAATCAAAATGGGCTCTCCTGTATCACCAGAAAGGGTGGCGAAGCGATGAGCTCCAATAGCAAGACTGCCACCTACTAATGTTGCTACCATCCTATTTAAACCTTTTCCAAGTGTTGCACCTGCATTGATTTAAAATTGTTAATCATCAACTTATAGTGCATTTGATAGTTTCTCAACTTTAATTATAATTTATTTTTTATTTGATTCAATTTCATTAAAAAAAAACTATTTCATTTTTAAATAAATTTTATTTATAAAAATATATTTAGTGGTAAACAATTTCATAAAATTAATAAGTTAAAATTAAAAATAATATTTATAAAGTCTTCATTTAACTCAAACACACTTATTTAGATTTACAATGAATTCTGTAAAATTTTGTGAAATTTATTTCAACCAAATATATTGTTAAATACATTTTTAAGAGAAATTATACAATCATTTTAAATTAAATTTCAATGAATGTCTTTAAGTTTTTTTTTTAACTTAAGTTGAAAACCATTCAAAGCTTGTTGTCATCAAGTTTTTCCTTTTTCTTAATCGACTTATATCAAAGTAGCCATATATAATATTCTGATAATAATAAAATATTCAAATTATAAAAATAATTGAGAAGTAAATAAAAATATCATGTTTATTATTTAACACTGAAATTCCTACCCATATGAAAACTAAAAAGCAAAATTACTTATTAATTTCCTAATTCTTGCATTTTCTCAATTATTTATTCAAAAAAATTATAGAAAATTCTTCGTTATTTTCTCTATAAATTGTAGGAAAAAATTCGAGCCTAAAAATATTTTTCACAAATAAAATAAATTATCTGAACTTGTAATAAATTAATTAATATATTAATGAAGCAAGTTCCTAAAGAACGGTTTAAAAGCTTACCAACAGAAAATTCAAAAACTACAACAACGGTTAGGACAGCCCATATTGCATTCACACCAAAACCTTCATAGAGTGGATTGAAGTAGTAGAATAGAGAAACCAATGTGAGAGCTAGTGCTACTTTTAGAGAGTGAGCAATCTTTCTTGGATCATCCTCTCCAATTTCTTTTGCTTTTTTTGCAACATTCACTATCTTATCAGGCAAACCCATAAACCACCAACAAATGATCATCAACGTTCCTCTGTCACTCTGTTGAGAGTTTGTAGAATCCATTTCTATTGTTGTTTATGTTCAAAGGCAAAAGATGAAAAGGAGCTTTGAGTTTAAAAAAGAAAAAAGGAAAATTTCATGTCATAATGAAACACAAAAGTCCTCCATTTATAAATGCCAAATGTTTCTCAAAGGTTTTCAATAAGTGTCATTCTATTTCAAGAACCACTTGACAAAAAACCCAAACTATGGCTTCCATTTGACACCTATTTTTAATAGCTGTTATATGTTTAGATTTGAGAATCTGGAGTTCATCCTATTGGATTTGAGAGATATAGTTTCAAATCCGTGACATTAATTATCATCAACAAAGATGAAATTAACCATAACATATTAAATTAATTATTCATATATTATTTTCATTCATTTCCTTAAGAAAATTGAGAATATACCATTTTTTGTATTATCGTTCTTTAGTTCTCATAATTAATTTATATTTTTATTTATCAATATATCACTATATATTATTATTTTAATTATTTTTTAGCACTTTTGTATGGATTAAAATAGATAAATAGCACAAAGTCAATACTCAAAGATCATCTTAATTTTTTTCCATATGCAGAGTAAGAAAAGTTTTGGCAAGTTGTTTTTACAATATTCACATCTTTAATTTCCTTTTTATATGACTATTTTTTTATTTCTTTTGGTAAATTGGGAGGTCATATGACCCTTGCATTGATGGACTGCACAATAGAGCAGCCTTCTCTTTTAAATCGATGACAACAGAAATTAAACTCTGCACCTCAGAATATTCTTCGACATAAATTACTATTTGACTATTTTATTTATTAACTACATATAGCTTTGATAAATCTGAAGTATATTTATTTTATATTTTTATAATCCATAAAAAAGAACGATTGAAATTATGAATTGCTTTCTCGGTTGAGACTGCAGAAGCTTTAGCTTGTCTGGAAGGTGTTAAACTGGAAAAGTCTTTAAACTTGTTGCATATCATCCTTGAGAGTGACAGTTTGAAGGTGATTACTGTCCTCAATTCCTATTCTCTGGATCAGTCCTATTTGGGTAAAGTTGCGGCAGATATCCGTGATCTCAGTGTGCTTTTAATGTAGAGTTGCTCATTTGTTGGCAAATTTCTCTTTGCATATGTCCTCTGAGGAGGAGACGTGAATCCAAGTAAAAAATCACAATAGACAGGCAAATGACCTAACTGAATTACCATTTAGTAAAGAAACAACTGATACAACAAATGTCTGGATTTGTAATACCACAATTTTAAAAACAAATTGACAAATAGCAAGAAAAAAAAAACATGAATATGTGAAAGTCCAAACATGTGTTACCGTTCTTCTTTCTATTATAGTGTCAGAGTAAGATACACAAATAAAAAAAAAAGTTTGTTGTCGCTGTTTGCGACGCTACAATTCTACCGCGGATAATAAAATAATACAGTGGGTCGCAATTTGGCAGATGCGATGTTACTGTAAAAAAGTTTATGATAATGGATTAAAGGGTATTTTGGTGAAAGAAAAAACTATTGTTTGTCATATCCGTCTTTCCACAATGTACATATTTTTATTCGACTTAATTAGACGGGTGGGCGAAGTTTGATTCCATGTTTTCAAAATTATTTGAGAAATTTTACACAAATGTATAATTTTTAGTCTTTAGATTTTAATAAAATACCATTTTTTTCATAAATTACATGAATGTCTTTTTTTTTTTCAAGAGTACATTTTTTTTATTTTTATCCTTTTTTATATTTTTTTTATTCCTTCGTTATTTTTTTATTTT
>CATIWM010236495.1:0-33749 GCA_949671775.1 Mallotus repandus
GGGTTATTTTGGTTTTCCTGTCACTGATCCCCAGACCCTTTTTCAGATCCTTCCCTCTCTTTCTTGACCGTTTCGCCTTCTTTCCATCAGCTTCTTGCTTCTCATTCTTATTCACATGCCTCTCTGCATTCTTTGCACCGCCATTACCAGTTTTGGCCACTACAAGATAACCAATCAGAGCTGTATCATCAACCACTTCAACCTTCAGTGGATTTAACGGACACATCAATTCCTTTACGACCCCCCAAGATTCCTGCAGTAGTCTCAAAATCCAGAGAATTTTCCACATTATTTTTCTCTTTAAAGACTAAACCAGCCTCAACTTTTGCCAACAATTGCTTCTTGTTCACTTCCAACAAAGTCTCCTATTTTCTCTTCAGTGACAGCATCCATTTCAACTTCAACAGTTTTGCACTCCTCTAAGACTCCATTATTATCATATTCCTGAACTCCAGAGAAACCCAATTCACTTTGCGCATTATTAATGAAGGAGAATTTAATAAACAAAGAATAAGAAAACTTACGGTTTCTCCTGCTGCAGATTTCCAAAATCAATAATAATTGTATCACTAGTCTATGAAAAGGAATCACAATATGGAAACCTTTTCTATTTTCACAGCCTAAATATCCCTTGTGCGAGAAAGTGAAAAACCAAAGAACTTTGGGAGAGAGAGAGAACCTTTTCTTTCTATTTCACATATTTTCATAGAAGAAGAAATAAAAAACTCTCTGCATATATTTCTATCACGTACAATACTCTCTTTTTGGGAGTTGTTGATTAAGTGAGGCAGTTACCACTAATCCGATTTTCTTTTATTATTATTATTAATTAAAACAAATTTAATTAAATATATATAATGGATTCGGGTTGACCAATCATGGACGATCCAATCCATATTCTAACATCTCCCATTCGCACATGATGGGATTAACTTATCTTCTTTTCTTTGCACAATTTCATACTTGATAAATAGGTTGTGTGACTAGCATACTTAAGGAGCTCACTTGATATATATCCATTAGGAATATATATCTGCTCAAAAAAGAAAAATATTTGAGTATGTTTTGTATGTTGTACCCTAGATTTTTTTTTTACACTTTTGTCTCTCATGATCTCATTTATAATTATATCATCTTGCATTCTTAATTATATTTTACCACAAAGATAAATATAATTGGTCGACCTATGAATACAAATTAGTGTAAAATTATCACAAACTATGATCTTTCCCTATTTTGATTTCGCAATTTCTATTTAACTTGCTTTTCCAGAATTGTTCCGTTAGATCGAATCGCCCATGATCTTTTGGTAACATCATAAGATAGCAAACATTAAATACATTGAGAAACAAATAAGAGTGATGAGGGTACCAAAATGAGATTCTTTGTAATCTCAAAGGTCTCACGCAATAATAAAGTTGAGATCTATACTTTTATTACCCTTATTAGTTGAGTTATTTTGCACATATGGTATGAATCATATGTTACAATATTATTCTCCTTTCTCATGGAGTGTATGTCTTTTCTTCATTTAATACTGTACATATTATAGTTCAGACATATCCAGTGTCTAACTTGAGTTCACATACATACTCTTTTTATTTCTCATCAGAACTCCAATCTGGCAACAAGACAGATAAAGTGATATTATTCAATATTCACTTTTAGTCAAATCTATTGATACATTGTTGACATTTATATTTAAACTTGAGCTCTCTTTTATCACTTAGTCAATTAAGTTTAAATTTGTCACATCTCCATTTACACAAAGCAATAGAGGCAATTGCCTGTGTGAGAAGGCCAATCTCATATCTGTCTGACATACTTCTATTATTATATACTCAACATAATTTGTGTGTATGCTATACAAAATAAAGTACTGAACTTAGTAGTCATCAATATAAAATTAACCAGCATTGTTAAACAAATATAAAATGGAAATAACTATAATTGTCTTCCAAATGAACACAACATATTTACATCAAAATCTACACATACCTAAAGATCTAGCATGACTGTTAAAAGTATCTCTAGGTATGGGTTTAGTAAGGGGATCTGCAACCATCTTGTGTGTAGATATATATTGTATGTTGACTTCCTTTTGTACAACCATGTCTCTCACAAAATTATACTTAATGTCAATGTGTTTGGTCTTTGAGTGATATTTGGAATCTTTCGTGAATGTGATTGCAGCTTGACTATCACAATTCACTAATACTTGATTTGATGCATCTTTTTCGATTCCCAAATGACTCAAAAAACTTTTAAGCCAAACAGCTTCTTGCACTGCTGCTGAAAATGCCACAAATTCAACTTCCATGATAGATAGGGCTATACATGATTATTTTTTACTACTCCATGAAATTGCTCTATTATTTAGTAAGAAAACATATCCTAAGGTTAATTTTCTTTCATCTAAATCTCCTCCCCAATCAGCATCTGTATAGCCTATAAGATGCAAATCATTTCATTGGTAGCATAATGAATAGTCTACAGTGCCTTTGAGGTACCAAAGTATCCTTTTGATAGCTTTCCAATGGGTTTGTCCTGGATTACATTGATATCTGCTTACCATTCCAACAACAAAACAAATATCAGGTCTTGTGCACATCATGGCATACATTAAACTTCCAATGGCACTTGAATAAGGAGCTTTTGCCATTTGTTCCTTTTCTTGTAGAGTCTTTAGACACATTTTCAAACTTAGACCTTGGTCTTGTACGATATGAGTATCAACAGGCTTGCAATCTTGCATATGGAATCTTTCGAGAATTTTCTTGATGTATGACTCTTGTGAAAGAGCTAACATCCTCTTAGAATGATCCCTAGTTATTTTTACACCCAATATATAGGCAGCTTCGCCCATGTCCTTCATCTCAAAATTAGAGGACAACCATAATTAATAAGTACTCCTTATCATTTTCAGCCAGTAGTATGTCATCCACATAAAGTGATAAAGTGATAAAATCATAAATTTATTTTTAGATCTTTTGACATACACACAACGGTCTTCGTCTATCATTTTAAAATTATATGAAATGATTGTTTGATGAAACTTTAAATACCACTGTCTAGAAGATTGCTTAACTTCATAAATTAATCTTAATAATTTGCACACTTTTTGCTCTTGACCTTTGGCAACGAAACCTACCAGTTTTTCCATATAGATTTCCTCTTCCATTTCTCCATTTTGAAAGGCAATTTTAACTTCCATTTGATGTAACTCCAAATCTAAACTTGCAACTATGGCTAGAATCAAGTGTATGGAGGTAAATCTCACAACAGGGGAGAAAGTCTCTTTATAATCAATTCCTTCTTATTGTGTATACCCTTTAGCTACAAGACGTGCATTATATCTTTCAATCAAACCATCAACTTGAAACTCGATTTTGAGAACCCATTTGTTCCCAATTGCTTTGCGTCATTGAGGAAGATTGACTAATTCCCATGCATTATTTGATCTCATAGACTCTATCTCCTCTTCTATTGCTTTCAACCACTTTTCTTTAGTGGACCAAGTAAGAGCTTCATTAACGCTATTAGGTTCTTTATCATCTTGCATTACAATCATAAAAGTTTCCCTATCAATAGGAAAATAACGTTTAGGAACAAATCCACGATTGCTACGCTTGATTTATGATTCTATAGGCTTATCTATAGTCTTTCTCCCATTTGGATGAGATACTATTGGATTTTCGTTTAATACATGCATTAAATGATTTATAACAATCAAATAATCATGATCTCTAATTTCATAAAGTGACAAATCTTGATTTATCTCACCCTTAGTTGGAAAGTCATTTTCCAAAAAAGCAGCATCTCAAGATTCAAACTTAGTTACACTCCCACTTGGTTGTTCAGCAATGAACACATATCCTTTTGAATGTTCAGAGTATCTTATAAATATACTCTTCTTTCCTCTTGGACCTAGTTTGCCATGTTGATAAGTCGATTCATGAACATAGCTGCACAACCCCAAGGCCTTAAATTATTTAAATCATGCTTTCTTTTAGTCCATAGTTCATAGGGAGTGGAAGTTACCGATTTGGAGGGTACTCTATTAAGTATATAGGTAGCAGTTAACAATGCATCACCCTAAAAAGTGATAGGTAGATTGGCTTGGGCCATCATAGACCTAACCATTTCTAGAATAGTCTTATTTCTTCTTTCCGCTACTCCATTTTGTTGAGGAGTTCCTGGGATTGTTAATTGTCTATCTATTCCCTTATCATCACATAATTGTTTGAACTCATCAGATAAATATTCATGTCCTCGGTCAGTTCTTAACATTTCAATCCTTTTATCCAATTGATTCTCAACTAAATTAATATATTTTCTAAAGCACTCAAGAGCTTCAAACTTGTGGGAAATTAAATAAACATAACCAAAATATGTATAGTCATCTATAAAAGAAATAAAGTAAATACCTCCATGTTAGGCTCTAACATTCATTGGCCCACAAATATCCGAATGAATCAGTTGCAATGGAAGGTCAACTCTAGTTCCGTTACCAAATGGTTTTCTAGCCATTTTTCCCGCCAGACAATTTTCACAAGTTGATAGATTAACCTTTTCTATTTGACTAAGCAAACCTTCTTTTGCTAATCTATCCATTCTTTGTTGTCCTATGTGACCAAGTCTAGCATGCCAAATATTCATATCATTATTAGAAATATTGGAAGATATGAAAAGGGAAAAATTATTGCTATTATAATAAGGAACATTATATATATCCATTACAATAAAATCATCTAGTAAATAAGCAGATCCATAAAAAGTTTTTCCTCAGAAAACATTCAAACAAGTACCATAAAATTTTAAAGCATATCCAAATTGTATTAAAATAATAACAGAAACCAAATTCTATCGAATATCTGGAGCAAATAAAACATCATGTAGGATTAAAGTTCGTCCACCACGCATGCTCAACTTGCAGGTGTCAACTCCTTTGACTTTAACTCGAGAGTTATTTCCCACATAAAGCCATTTTGATCCATATAGAATTTGGCGAAATTCCACAAACACATCATGTTCTTTAGCTACATAGTTTGTGGCGCTTGAGTCTACAGTCCACAAAGGATGAGATTTAGTTAAATAAGCATAATTAGAAACATAAAGGGCACTTTCAGAAACATAAGAAATTCTTGAAAGCATTTCAAAGGTTTGTACCTTCTTTGGCTCGTTACACTCGTAAGCAAAGTGAACTTTCTTGCCACAAGTATAACATTTGAACTTTGCTTTGTTCTTTTGGGGACGAGCTATATATGCCTTTCCTTTTGCCATATTGTCATTGTAATTTCACAAATGGCTTCCCTTGTGCCTTTTGGATCCTTTCCCTTTGTACCCATAATATGACTTGCACTTGAAGCTCTTGCCACCTTTTAAGCTTTAACTAGCCATATACACATCATCATTAGGCCTTGATGCCTCAATGCGATCTTCTTTTAGTTCCAAATGACATGCAACATAATTAAGAGTCTTAATACTCTCATTGTGGATAAAATGCACTTTCATGTGCTCCCAATTATGAAGAAGTGATCGAATAATAGCCTGAACCTGTTGTTCATCAGTGAGAGTATGGTTAGCTATATTCAGCTCACTAATCATATTAGCATTTCTCTCAACTGATGTCTCATATTATAATTAGCGCGTTTCTTATATGTGTCAAACTTGATAATGAGTTTCCTAAGTTTGGTAATAGAAGTTCCACCAAAATTCTACTTCAAAACTTCCTACATCTCCTTGACAATATCATAATTCTTGAACTCACACTAGAGATCATTTTCCATGCTGCTCAACAATGTAATGCGAGCCAATGAATTCTTTTTCTTCCAAGCTTCATAAGCCTCACGGTCCCTATAATGTTGGGCTGTAGTGCCATCTTCAGGCTCATTCAGAACATGATTCAGAACTTCGAGGACATACTAGATTTTCAAACTCCAGATTTCATAATTATCCCCATTCAGTTTTTCACCTTTGTTCAACTCAGCAACTATATTCTTAGAGGTAGTAGCCATTTCATAAAGAAAATTCTACATGAAGACATATTTGCACATAGTTAATCAATGCTATTTTATATTAATGACTAGCATAACACACATAAATTTTATCACAATTTTCAAATAAATTATTGATAATTTAGCATATAGTATAGAATCAAAGCTCACTTATTTTCACAATCATTATCTAGTGCTATATGTTCAATTATCATTAATTCATCACATTGTGAAAAATTTCATCATATTAATCATTTAGGTAATTTACTATTGATTACCCTTTTTATGTTCAATTTCACAAAGAAATTAATATACGACATAAAAAAATGAATAACAAAACAAAAAATATATATTCACTAAGAATGGAAATATTTACATAACTAAATACAACAACTAAAAAATAAACTAATTACACCCATTGAAAACGAAAATGAATAGAACTAATGAACTTATCATAAAGTTCTCTTGACAACTTATAACTGGTGTTAGGTACCAATTTAAAATTGGACTTTATACGCCTCCTACTACGAAGTTTATAACCATTAGTGTAATGTTTGATAATGTCTGCTCCACATGATAAATGTTCAAGTTCAAATTTTTTACAACTTATTTGTACTCTTTAACTCCTGTTTCCTTATCCCAAAGATAATCAAGAATCCGCTTATGGTGAAATTTAGACAAAATCGATCGTAGAGCTACGTACTTATCATAGGCTCTTATTAAACCACCCTTCCAAATAATTTGTTGGATTCTTGAATGCACATCAATAATATAATTAACAAAATCATTCAAATCATAAGGATTAGAATTGCAATCAATTAGCATTTTCTTAAAATCCTTAATCATTTTCGCAACTTTTTCTCAATGTGCCCGAGTTCTCATCACACAAAATTTTCTATAACGAGGAGCCATAATTTTCTATAACAAGTATAGGAAAAAATTTCAATTAGTATACACATAATATACCAATTTTTTGTAACAAATATAGAAGAAAAAATATATATATAGACAAGTATCACATTTATTATTTTATTAATTAATCACACTAAGTGTTATAAATATTTAAAAATAATATATAAATTTTAATCACACCAAGTGACTAAAACAAATTTCAAATAATAATTAATTACACTAAGTAATTAATAATTATTGTTTAAATAATAAATTAAATAATTTTTTATTTATTAAATAATTTTTTAAGAATAAATATAATATTTTAAAAAAATCAACCTTAAAAAAAATAGCAAGAACATATCTTGACAATGGGAGATCCAAGTTCCAAAACTTGATTGATACAAAAAGAACAAAATAATTAAATTTTTTTTTAAATATTGGCATCATCTTCAACCTCTAGACAAACATTTTAGTTTTAAGTTGCCAACTTTGAGAGATTGTAACTCTCAGTTTCCTTATTCATTCACCATGTTATGCAATTCAACATGTTAAAAAACTTGCATACTTTCATTTAAACTTAAAAACATAAACTTATAGTTTTTGTAACTTAAGATAACACTCAAAGTATGCCAAGTCATCAGGATTTAACACTTAGTTAAATTCTAGAAAAAGTTGCAAAATTTTATGTTCAACTAGCCAACTTCTACAGATTATAACTTTCACAATAGGCATAAAAAATTCGTAATCTATATATCTCTAGAAAAATGTCTACTGCAATATAAACTCAATCTCATGCCTTAGAAAGTTGCAGATATTAAGTTATGGATTTCTAAAGTAGTCAACATGCTACTGGTTTAAAAAAAATCAGAATGACAGTGACAATTAACAAACTTTGAAAACTCTTAATTCATTCATTTTTTAACCAAAAAATGTGATCTATGTATCAAATTAAAGCTTGCAATGTTTACTTTCATATTGTCACAACAAAGAAAATATATAACATAATTTGCACAGCGGAAACATACTTCAAAATATGCCACATGAACAACTATAAACATGTTTTACAAGAGCGCATAAACATGGCAAAATTAATTCTCCACAAATTTTTACTTTCTAATCCATATTTTCATACTAGAACACAAGCACGCATGCTCTGATACCAATGAAGGAAAATTTAATAAACAAATAATAAGAAAACTTACGGGTTTCTCCTACTGCAAATTCCCAAAATCAATAATACTTGTATCACTAGTATATGAAAAGGAATCACAATATGGAAACCTTTTCTATTTTAACAGCCTAAATATCCCTTGTACAGAGAAAGTGAAAAACCAAAGAACTTTGGGAGAGAGAATCTTTTCTTTCTATTTCACGTATTTTCATAGAAGAAGAAATAAAAACCTCTCTGCATATATTTCTATCACGTATAATACTCCCTTTTTGGGAGTTGTTGATTGGGATTGGCAGTTACTACTTATCCAATTTTCTTTTTATTATTATTATTAATTAAAAAAAATTTAATTAAATATATATAATGGATTCGGGTTGACCCATCATGGGAGACCTGATCCATATTTTAACAATTAACAGTCCCTTCAATCTCTCCTTTGTCATCTTCACCATCAGACACAAAATTTAGCTTACTGTAACTAAACGTTGAAACCCTCAAACTTTTCTTCATAAATTTTAACTGCTCCCATCACATACAGAAGACCTAGAAACCAAATCACAAACAACAACCTTTTCTTGACAAGAAGGACCCAACAATTCTTGATTATCTTCAGTTTCCAGCTACTAAACATTGAAATCCTCAACCTTTTTAGTTTCCAGTGACTAAACATTGAAATCCTCAACCTTTATTGTAACATCCTTACCGTTCTCATCACTTACAAAAGACTGAGGAACCAAATGAAGAAGGGTCTTTTTGTGACCAGAAGAAGCCAATGTTTCTTGATTATCTTCAAGCTGAGTTAAAGAAGACTTAGCTTTCTTGGAGGGACTGGGATATCTTCAATGACTTCTTAATCTTCTTTTGGGGAAGAATTGGAGAATTCTTGTTACTGATCATGAAGAAGAAGAACAAGAGTTTCTTCCATCTCATCCATTCTCCGTTTGGACCCAACAGACGCATCAAACTCCATATCATCTTCCGCCACTGTTGAGAGAGAAATAGAGATGAAAACAGGGAGAAAGAGAGCAGACTCGTTGTTCTTTGAGAAAATGAGAGCTAAAGAGTTACAGAGAACAAAAGAGAATTGGGGTTTAAGATGGTGAGACATTGAGACTTGACAAAGGTTTTGTAGGCTTCGGCCTTTGGTCAAGTGTAACATATTCACGTAAAAGATTAGGGATCAAAACATTTATGAGGAAAACTTTGGGAGTCGTTTAGTAATTTTACAGGCAAGTTATGATTTTAAAATGAAATATTTTGTTTTCCCATAATTTTTAACTTTTAACTTCTTTAAATTTTTTTTTCATTTTTTCTTAAATAATATCAATCTTTCAATTCATTTTTTCAGAACTTTTTTTAATCATATTTTTTCTAAAAAAATTGATAATTGATTTTCTTTTTGGTATGTACTGTTTTATTCATGGATTAACACAAGATCAAATGTCTTTTTGAGTTTTGACTTCCAATAAAATAAGAGTCATTTTTCGTACAAACATGTGTGTCAATACAAATAAAATTTATAACCATTAGATTAATGCTTATTTAATAATAGTCATTGATGCAGTTTATGGATATTGATACACAAAGATAATCAATAGTTGTAATTAAATAAATAATAATCTAACGGTCATAATTTTATTTGTATAGATACAAATATTTATACTGCAGCAAGAGCTATACAACAAATATGCTATGTGATTTGACTATAAATTTGAATTTATGTCAAATTTTTATTTAATAATTATAGAATAAATTTATATTAATAAAAATATAAAATAAATGAACAATAAATTTAAAAATTAATTAATAAAAATTTAAAAAAATTATAATTATATATTATTTCAAGTTTAATATTTTAAATTAAAAATTTTCAATCAAATACTTGCATTCAAATGTAAGATAATTTAATCTGAAAACAAAATTTAAGTTAGAAGTTATCTCTTCAAAATTGACATATATGATCATTGATTTCATTTAAAAAACAAATTATTTTTTAAGTCACTCATATATCATAATAATTGTTCGTTACATATTAGAAGTTTTAAGCTTAAATAATGATGAAAATTTTAAAATTTTAAGTTTATTACAAAACTAATGACCTATGAAACACTTATTTTAGACGATCAATATCTTGTACAATGATGATGTGCTTTACGGTGTATATTTGAAAAATATAAAAGAAAAATAGCCAAGAAATGTTATCAATGAGTCTTTCTTCAATATACCAACATATATGTGTATTTATATAAATAAAATATTTAGTTTCTATTTATCATTACCCAAACCCAGGAGTCATGACCGGAGCTAGAAAACGGAAATTCACACGAATCCGGAACTCGTAGCAAACTTTAAACACAATTTAAACATTCAACATACATATAAAAATATCTCAGAATTAAAACTTTAATAATATAAAGAAATTCTCCAATATTAATATCTCAATAAAATATTTTACAATAGACAAGTACATAACCTCAGTTAAAATCATTATAATGTACTACAACAAATACATGCTACTACTGCAGCGTCTAATTAATACAAGAAAGGATAGTCTATAATTTACATAAACCAACCGGAGAAGAAAGAGTCTGGCAAAAAGAACTACTATACGAGGTCTGACTATAAGGATCCTGAAAAAATAATTGAGGGGGGTCAGACCTCACTGAGTGAATTATTATTATATATATGCATGTAACCTAATGCACGTACACACAAGAATCATTAATAATATTCGTATATTTATATTTATATAAATATACATACAATCCACACAGATGCTTAAAAATATTTTTCGTAATTTATTTTACTCAATGATCGAAGCAGAACCCTAATATTTCCGCATCCTCAATCGTTGAACCTCACTAGCCAACAAGCTCACTTAAATACCAAAATATTTCTCTTTTACAAATTGACAGTGGACTGGCCCTGAGACGCTGAGTCAATCGAGCTCCCGCAGTCTCACTGCCGGCATGACTGGCCCCGAGACACTAAGTCAACCGAGCTCCCATAGTTACACCACTTTCCACTACAAATTTCAATAATTCAATAATCATAAATTCCATAATATCGATCGAATATCAAACCTAGTATTCTAACTTACTGGTGCGCACACAGTTCTATTGTAGCTCACTAAGTAGCACGTTCTACGGCTATCCTCCAAAATATTATTCAAAATAAAGAGATAAATAATTCATCATATATATATACATCCATATTACAAAATTGGAATTTGCATTTAAATATTCTTATAAAAACATATATATGCATGTATGATCATATTTGTGAAATATAAATGTATGCATATATAAAATCATAATAAATAAAAATAAATTCATTTTTATTCAAGAAATGGATGCCAAATCATAAATTCTATATGTCATACATACATATAATAATAACTCATGGGTGTGCACTCCTCTACTCTGGTTCAGCCGGCTCGGTCCAGAAGGCATAGCTCGCGGTTCAGCTAAAAGAAAATAATAAAAAATAAATAATTAAAAATAAACTCCTAATTTTATACTTTAGAGATTTCTAAAGAACAACTCGATCTAGGAAACGACTCAACTAAAACTCAAAATTTAGGACCGATCCGATATCACATTTTACGAGAAATCTACCTAAAATTCGGCAGAGTCTTCTCTATAAAACGGACATCTCTCTACTAAAAATAAAATCGTTCTTGCACGCAAACACTCTTCTAAAATATTCACAATTCAATTTCTTGAGTTGGGCCTCCGAACTACAATTATTGCCCAACCGAGAACCAACACAATTCACAATTAATAAAATAATATAATAATTTCTCAAATCACCAAAATAACTCATAAAAATATTAAAAACATTTATTTTCCAAATAAATGATAAAATTCTAGTTTTTAATAATATTTTGCTAATAAAATTCATAAATGGAATAAAATTCCATTTTACAATTAAATTAGCATAAATTGTAAATAATTATTAATATCATAAAAATAATAAAATACTTATTTAACTTAAAAATAATAAATAATTTTATTTTCCATATATTTTTTTCTAAAATTATCACTAATTAACAATTAATTGAAAATAACTATAAAAATTATTTTTCGTACCTTTATTAATAAAAAATAGTCTAAAACCGAATAATTAACATCAATTTCAATTAAAATCAAATAATTTGCTTAATTCCAATAATTTTTCGGAATTTACTAATAATTAGCTAAAATAGGAAATAATTCATAAAAATTATTTTAATACTATTTATTACTCAAAAACTGTTCAAAACATAATAATTAACAATAATTTCAACTAAAATATAAAAATTACTCATTTATACTAATTTTTCCAAGAATTCATAATAAAAATTCTACACATAATTTCAATAAACTTCCTCTACACATAATTTCAATAAACTTCCTTCACGAAGTTTAATCTACATAATATATAGAATTTATTAAAAATATAAAAAATTTTGGATCCGGGACTGTCCGGAGCAGTACCTTAAACAGTAACCCGAACCTGAAAAATTCCAAAAATTCAGTCAAATAAATATAAAACACAATTAGCAAGATCACAACCTCTAGATCAAATAATCTCAAAGGAACTATATCTAATAAAATCAAAAAATCAAATTAAAGCTTAAATTCACAAATAACTAAAAATACATAAAAATATTCGCCAAATATTCTACAGACGTAGATCGGATGCACGGTCAGTGGCTATGGACTCCTGACATTGAAGAAAACAAAATGGAACCAACTAAGTTACCAAAAAACTACCGGAACAGTAGAAAATAATGAAAAATGGTTGTCTGGTCTCCTTTAATTCTGGGCATATTTAGACGTTTTCTTTCAAAATAAAAATTATGAGGAGGTAGAAGAGGGTGAGAGGAGTCTATGGTTTGAATTTAGGGTCGATCGGAGTTTTTTTGGGTATTAAACAAAAATGAAAAAGAAAAAGAAAAATATTTGGTATTAAAATGAAGTTTTCTTCTCCAAACCATTCTTTCCCGCAAATTTTTTCTCTGCAGAATGAAACTCTCCTTTTTATGGAGAATGGACACGTCATGTCCAATTCTCCATGGTCCTTTTGTTTTTTAAACTTTAACTTTAAACATATATATATATATATGACCAATAATAATAATAATAATAATAATATAATTAAACTCCCACCACAATATATATATATATACACACACACATATATTTAACAATTTTAAAGTGTATATAAATACACTAAGTCAATAATTTTACATAAGTAATAATATTAATAATATTAAAATAATATTCAATACAAGAATTTCAAATTTAATTTCACTAATAATCAAATATCATAAATTAATAAAATAATTATTAACACTGCAAATCCCAGAAATTTAATTTTATAATTTATAAAAATTTAGGTTATAACATTTATATTTTTTATAAATTTTAAAGGAATGTATTAAAATTATTAAAAATGTGTAAAGTTCAAGATTTTTTAAATAAAAATTGAAAAACATGCTAAAATTGTTAAAACTCATAAAGTTCAGGATTGCTTTTATTTAATTAGGCCTATTAAAATATTTTAAAATTTTTGTCTTCATTATTCTAATTTTTATTTTAAAATAACTTATTTATTCATAAAAATTGTAAAATTATATTTTTATTATTTTTATAATTAAATGGAGATTTTTTAAATGCATATTAAATATGTTTTTGACAAGATTAATTAAGGAATTAAATATATTGTGATCATTAAACTTTGCACTTATATTTTATATTGAGTACTAAACTTCAACTAGTTTCATTTCAGTCACCAATATGAGTTGGCATGTGACTTGCATGCTGATGTGGTGAATATTCTTCAAATATTTTAAGTTCAGTTGCCACATCAGAAAAATGCTATCAAGCGACCCATCAATGACACTTAAATTAAGGTTTAGTTACCAAAAAGAAATCAATTGAAGTTTACTACCCAAAATGAAATTAGTATAAGGTTGGGGGACCACCAAAATATTTAACCCTCAATAAATCTCTAAAAATAAGGACGATATTCACTCTTTTAATATTGCTAGAAATAATTTTTTTTTTAAAGTTAGTCTCTCTCATCTTACATTACTAATTTAGCTATCAATAAAAAATATTTGTGATTTTAAATAAACTATTGGACATCCAAGCTTAGCTAGAATTAAAATAAAATTAGGAACCATGAATAATCATTGGGATCGATTGGCAAGAAATTGTTCTCATTTAAGCATCATTTTGTGTTTGAGTAGTGGTTATGCAGTCAGGTTAAATTAGTTGTCGGGAGATCTTTACGACTCTTATGATCTTATCTGGATTAAATCATATTAGTTAGAATTTAATGAATGGTTAATAATAATAATAATAACAACAACAACAACAACAACAAAAACAACAACTTGAATATTCCACTAATAAAATATGGAATCTTATGCTAAAACTTATAGTAAAATTTATTATATTAGGTTTGTTTGGGAGAGGTGTAAGTAAGGAGAAGTAAAGGAATGAAAGTGTAGGTTGCTCATGTACCCTTGTTTGGGAAAACAATTGTAAAGCAAGGGTAAGGTTATGAAAGGGTTAGACTTATCTTTTTGTACAGCTGTTTTAGCTTAATTTCTTACATTCCAAATTAGTATGTATGCAAGGTGAAGGAAAGACTACTTATCTTTTTCCAATAATGTCCCTATTTAAAGTAAAAAATCCTAAAATCACCCTTCATAACTACTTCTTTTCTCCATCAACTGAGTTGCATTTTTATCTTCTTCTTCTTCTATTATTTTTTTTAGAAAATTTTCAACTTCTGGAAAGCTTCTAGGTTAGTTATTATTCTTTTTATTTATTTATTATTATTATTATTATAATTGATTGTATAGAAAAGTTTTTTATTAGATAGAAATTGATCATTTAAAACCTAATATTAGAACACATTAACCTCCATTACTTATTCTTAACTTATTTTCCCTCCATTTTTTTAGAATTTGTAGATCTTGAAGTTTAAGGTCATTGCCCATTTTTTATTTTTTTGCTTTTGTATATAGGTATTGTAAAATATTTTTGATTTTCAATATTTATATATTGTTTATGTGTTATAGCACTTGTTCCTTTTAAGTTAATGGATGATTTGCAATTGATTATCGTTGTGTTTCTGATTGTGAAAAGATGGAAGAAAATATATTATTTTTATAATTTATTTTTACTATGTAATTTTATACATGGATGATTGAAACATCAAAGAACAAGATTTTTTTAGATTACAACGTATGCATCACTTAGGATTAGCAAAAGTTGTTTGTATCATTATGTATTGGGCTGGATTGAAAAGGCATAAAGAAAAAAAATACAACTACCCATGACAAAAGGTTAGAACAAGAAAATGTAAGGTTAGAACTAGTGACTCAAATTACAATAAATAATAAGTATCATAACATTATAAGAATGAGTCCTGCAATTTTTGTGGGTCTATGTGATCTTTTTGTTAAAGAAGGTGGTCTTAGATCAACAATACGAGTTAGTGTTGAATTGCAAGTTGCAAAAATGCTTTATGTATTAGCACATAATGTTACCAATCGTGAAATTGATTTTTTTTTCTACCGTTCTGGGTAAACAATTAGTCAACATTTTTATAATGTTGTTAAAGCCATAATAGAATTAGAAAATAAATTTCTCAAACAATCAGATAGGTTATAAGAACCTTCAGAAATATTTAATAGTAATTGATTTTATCCATATTTTAATGTGAAGAGTTTTTTTTATTATTTTTACTTTAACATTTAGATATAACACATATATATAATCAACAATACTTAGTAATAAATGTAATATTAGGATTGTGTTAGTATTATTGATGGAACACATATCTATGTGAAATTATCTTCATCTAAAGCTCCTAAATATTGTGGTAGAAAAGAAAATCCAACGCAAAATGTCTTGGATGCATGTATATTTGATTTGAAATTTACATATTTCCTACTTAATAGGGAAGAGACAACGCCTTATTCAAGAATGATGTAAGCAATACCATTGATGGCATTAATTTCATGGTGTCTAAAAATGAAGTTCATTTGGAATATATTGATGTTATTGAAGAAAATACTGAAAATGTCCCTACTAATGAGTATGAGGCAACTACAAGATATCAAGTGAATCCTCAAGCAAAAGCATCTTCAAAACATAAGCTCGTGGTAAAGAAAAAAAACTCATCTTGATGATGAAATTGTCATTTTAAAAGAGGGACTTAATAATGTTGCTAAAGTTATTGCAAGTTCAACGACTGAATTTGTCAAGACTACAACACTTTCAATTTCCGAGAATGAAGCATGGAATTTATTAGTTGATTTAAATATTGATGAATAAAGATGTTTTCCAAGCTATCTTTATCTTATTAAGAAGTCTGAAATGTTAAGGGGTCTTATTGGATATCTTTTGGAGTATTGTAAAGCCTTATTGTAAGAAATGATGAAATAACTAAGCTAATATAGTGTCAAGTAATTAATTTGATATGTTTTGTCATATCTTTATGTAGGTATGGCTTCAATGTTAGTAGTTTATTTTTATGTATTAGTAGTTTATTGTATTTACGGTGTTTATGGGCTACATATTGCTATGTGCTAATTAAGTATATTTTTATAAAATTATTAATACTCATAAAAATAATTAAGTATTTTTCACTAATGCATATCCCAAGCCCAAAAGTACACATCAAAAAGAGGTGAGGAAAACCGAACATAATTACATCTTATTATCCCATGCTAGTCATATAATTGCAAAAAATTATATTACTTAAATCAAGATTAGACATATAAATTGTTAGCAATTATTACTAAGTCAAAAGAAAATTATAATCAATACAAACTCTAAATAATAATTTATGGTACAAATTACCTTATCCAGTTGTAACAAATTATTTCAATATCGTATATAATTACAACCAATAAATAATTGCTAATCATATAACAACTATATTACTAATTTAGAGGAAAATTACAACCAATAAATATATACTCTCTTTCTGTCTCATTATTATGCTTGGGCTCTTTTATTATTATTATTATTATTATGAACTAGGTGTATTTTTGTCTTTTAAATATATAATCGTTGTTCTCTAATCCTTTTGTCAAATAAAAGAATACAATAATGTAACTCTGACCTCACGTTACTTCTTCCAAATAAGAGTTAGGTAACCCTTAACTTTATTTAACTTTAAGAGTGTAACCGAGTAGAGTGACTTGAGATTCGCTCGGAGCTCAGCTTGAAAAAATCTCAATAGAGTTTGTTTGTTAAGCTAAATGAGTTAAGCCCAAACTTCATTTTGACACTTGTAATCTAAATGAGTCGAGCCCAAACTTCCTTAAGCTCAACTTGTTAAAGCTCACAAATAGGCTCGTGAGCCAACTCGTGAACAAGCTCATTTACTGGCTGGTGAATAGACTCGTTATATTAGGTAGTGGTATTAAATATGTCTAATTTAATTTAAATATTAATATTCAATAATATCATTTATTTTGTTAAGTAAATATTATATAATACCAATTTTATATTAAGCAAATACAATACTAATTAAATTAGTAGTAATTAATATAAAATATTACATATGACAAAATTATGTACTCATGATAATATTATATAATTTTTCTGTGTAAATTAACATTAATATTAAGGATAATTTATATAATAAGTAGTTGTTATACAATACCAATTAAATATTTAGCAAATAATAAATTTGTTAGATAAATACAAAATTAAGTAATATTTGTATTTTAAAGTAATATATAAATATTAATATTGAATAATGCAAATTCAAAGTAATAGATAAATATAATTTGAATTATAAATTATAATTTAATTTGTGTTATATTATTGCAAATTCACATAGTTTTAAGTCAAAACTACGTAATTTTCATGTAAACATAAACAACTTCCTTAACTTAATTCTCTAATTTCTAAACTACATAATTTTGCAATTAATTACAAATGAAATAACATATAACATCTCAACAATAAATAATAAATTTTCTATATAAATATAAAATTAAGTAATATTCGTATTTTAAATCGAAGCTACGTAATTTTAATGTTATAAGCAATTTCAATGTTACAAAAATACGTAGTTTGATGTTATAAAACAATGTAATATCTAATTACAAAAATACGTAGTTTAATCTCTAAACTATATAGTTTTGCAATCAACTCTAAATGAAATAGTATAATATCTTATCAATAAATAATAATAAATCTCCTAAATAAATACAAAATTAAGTAATATTCGTATTTTAAATCAAAACTACGTAGTTTTAATATTATAAGCAATTTCAATGTTGCAAAGCAACTTAGCATTATTATATAACACTAATTAAAGAAGTGTTGAGTAATATGAAATATTACATATTAAGTATAATTTTAATTAAATATTATACAATATTCATTAAATATTTACTAATTTGCATTTAACCCTAAATGAAATAGCATAATATCTCTAATGAACCAATAATAAATCTCTAAGATAATACAAAATTAAGTAATATTTATATTTTAGAGTAATACATAAATATTAATATTAAGTAATTATGTTATTTGCATGTTAAAAGACCACCTTTCCTACAAAAATCAACTTGCTCTTATTGGCAAGCTGTTTCATGAAAGGTGTTGTGGGCATATTCTAAATCTCCTTGTCCAAGATGGGCTATCAGAGATTGGAGATATAATTAAAAATGTGTGGGAAAGTGTTAAACTTGTGACATAATCAAAGAGCCCTCTAAATATTTTTGGAGAAATTGTTAAGCAATTAAATTTGCCTTTAAAGAAACTTATTCTTGATTGTTGAACAAGGTGGAATGCAACAGTTTTTATGTTGTCAGCTGCCTTGGAGTTCAAAGATGTTTTTCCTATATATGCACAGAGATAGTCAAGTCACTTATTCTTGCCCAGTGAGAATGACTAGATGAAAGTTGTTGAAGTTTGCTATGTTCTTGAAGAGTTTAATGAAGTTACGAAAATCATTTCATGTATTATTTATTTCATTTGACTAATCTTTCTAAATTTTATAATTTACATGCTTTTAAAATTGTTTATTTCCACTTGATAATATCATACATGTTATTGTAGGTTTTGAATATCTAACATCAAATTTGTTTCTTCCCGAACTTTATAATGTAAAAAAGTTGTTGGATAAAAAGTATTATGCTGAAAATGGGTTAATGCATTCAATGGTTAAGAAGATGAAAGAGAAATTAGATAAGTATTAGGTTGATTGCAAATTTTTTATCTCTATTGCAACCATTTTAGATTTAACAAATAAAATGCAATTGATTGAATCGTGTTTCCCTTTAATCTACTCAAGAACGGATAGTATTGAACATATTATAGTTATTCTTGAGACTTTATGCATACTTTATAGAGAATTTTAAAGCTCATAAAGCAAATAGTGGTGAAAAGAAAGTTAAAGTAAGAATCAAAATGAGTCTTCTAGTATTGGGATGAAAGGAAAAGGTAGGGGGAGGGTTGAATTTTATAGTTAGATATGAAATGTTAAATCTTCAATTGAACAAGTGAAATCTGAATTAGATATATATTTAGATTAAGGTGTTCATATTTGTGAAGATGATTCAAATTTTGATGTATTAAAGTGGTGGAAGATGAACACTCTAAAATTTAGAGTGTTATCAAAGATGGCATGTGATATTTTATCAATTCCAATCACAACTGTAGCTTTAAAGTCTGCATTCGATGCTTAGGGGGGAGGGGGGGAGTTATTAAACCACATCATCCATCTTGAGGAGCAGACACGATTGAAGTTTTATGATGTAGTAAAGATTGGTTACGTGCCTTCTATGGGATAAAGCAAAAAACAAAAGTAAATTTCAAACTTTATTATATTTTCAGTTTAAACTTTATTTTGGGTTAGTACTAAATTTTCATATATTTAGGTTGTTTTTACTGTTGTTTATGTATATATTTTTTGGTTTATTTATTATTGTTTATTGTAGTTTTATATTATTGCACTATTAGTTTTAATTTTATTTGGATTTTCACTAATTGTTGCAATTTTTATAGGATAAAGAGGACATCAAAGAGGTTAAAATACCTAACACTTAAAGGCAACCTTTATTTAAGGTATAATGTGCAAAGTAACTGTTAGAGGTTTATTATATATGGTTGTATTATGTGTTCTTGTGACTTGCATGTCTGCGGAGCTACTTTCCTTTCTTTTATATTCTTTAATCTTTAGGCATATAGTTGAGGTTGGGTATTCTATTATTCCTTGTTGTTTAAAAAAGGTTAAGAGTTACTTATTATTTAGGTTATTATTTGAGGTGTATTTTGTTGGGTGTTTAGCCTTTTTAAGCTTTAATTATACCCATCCTTTTAAAGGTCCTCAAGATTATGCTCCGCATGCTTAGCTTTCTTTTTATGTCTTTATATATTTCAATCTCCTTATATGTTTTAAGTTTTTTTTTAATGATGGACTACAGGTTTCCTTTATGCATCTACTTGTAATCTCTTTTTCTATTAATGACATTACGTTTTTGTGCTTATACTATTTTTTATCTCTATTTTTGCTCTCTCTTGTGATCTATTATACTTGAATCCCTTATACTGTTTTTGATCTTTTACAAAGGGGGAGAAAATAATGCTTAAAAATAGTGCTTACTATTGATGTATAACTAAGTGCATGATGATTTAACATTCACAATTCATAAATCTTTTATGCACACATTGAGGGGGAGCACCCATGTAATAACCCAAATTTATGTGATTATTAGTATAATTATTTTCTTATTATTATTACTATTTTTCTACTTATTATTATTATTATTATTATTATTATATTTGTTGTTTAAGATAAGTGGTATTGTTTAAAAAAGAAAGAAACTAATGGGTTTTGGACACGTGGAGGTGTGTCTATTAAAAAGGGGGAAAGTTGGCTCTGCCGATCAGGATTTTGGGAAGAAACAACGGGACTTTACATTTTTTGGGTAGTAAATTACCTTTCAATACCAAAACTTTTCTTTTCTTCCGTTAACCGCCCAAACGACCTCCGATTGACCCCAAATTTAAACCATAGACTCATCTCATCCTCTTATTCACTCTAGTGGTGTTCGTTTTGTAAGAGTGGCTCTGAATAGTGCAGTTTCAGCTTATCGGCCTTTCACCTCATTTTTACACTGTTTCGGCGATTTTTTGGCATCACGGTTGCCTCTATTGTGTTCCTCTCATCATCAAGAATCCATAGGCACCAACCACACATCCGATTAGATTTTATATGAACTTTTTTGGTAATTTTATTGACTTTTCCGATTTATGAATTTTGTGTATGTTTTGGTGCATTTGAGGCTTTAAGTGTGTTCTACTAATTATTAATTTGTTTGATTAGATGTTGTGTTTTTCAGTGAGAATTCGGTGGGTCCCACCCGAACTTCGGTGAATGAATAGTGTCGACCAGAGATAAATATATGAAACTATTTTTAATAAATAGTATAAATTATAGTGATCAATTTCCTTTAATGGCGTTTAGTCTAATTCTTTATGAATTTTGAGAAATGAATCTTGAAAAGGTTACGGTGGAAATTAGTTAATTTCTGTTTAAATTAGTTTAATCGTCGGTGATAATTTTTAAGCCTCAAATTAATAATTTAGGGTGTTCTTAAGTCAATTTCAATTATCCCAACGTTTTTATCAATTTTTAGATTTTTGGGAGTTATTAGGAATTTATTTAATAATTATTTATATATATATTGTTTATAGAGTATACAGGAGCGAAGGCATCGGGTAAGAGGCGGACAAGAACACTTCAACCTGCTCACTCCACTTGTAAGTTAATATATTGAAATGTGTGTTAGATTTGCGTATAAAAATAAAAGTATTTTATTTCCAGTATTGGTTTTTCCGAGAATTTATTATGCTTTTACATATAATAAATAATTTTTGGAAAAGATTGGTAGAACGGGCTACCTGATAGGTGTCATCAGGACCGTGTGCACACATGTAATAATTTTAGAGTCGGACCTTTATTGAGAAATTTAATTGTGGAGCTCGATTGATGCATAGCTCTCCGGCGATATGTTATGGTTATGGATAGTTATTACTGGTACCGGTGGCTCGATAGAAGCTTAGCTCTCAGGAACTGCCAGTAAATATTGGAATAAGAGACTGACTGTGGCTGGTAGCTTGGTGGAAGCATAGCTCTCGAGAACCGACAGTCATTGGTTAAATAAGAGAGCCGAATGACTTTTAGATTTGTGGTGTAGGATTCTACCACTAATTTCCACCCAAGTTATTTATTGCTATTATTTTATTATTTTATCTTTATATTATATATTTGTTTAAGTAAATGGTATTTGGAAGTCATGTTTTTAAGAAAGTTATCAAATGAATATTTGGTGTATATATATATATCCATGTATTTAAAAGACTTATATTGGATATATATATATATTTAGTATTTGATAAATTAATCAATTTCTTTAAATACAATTTCATAATAAATACTTGTAATAAATGTTTTAATAAAAGAAGGTTTTCAAACTAATATATATTTCTCTATATTAGCTTACTCAGTGAGGTCTGACCCCCCTCAATTATTTTTCCAAGAACCCGGGAGTCTTCAGTTAGTCCACCTCCTCTACGCCGGATTCATTCTTCACCGACGGTATTATGTAGGTTAAATTAATGTTATTATTATCCATGTGTAAGAGATTTAGTAATCTAGATACTGCAGTAGATTTGAATACTTGTTGTTGTTTTTGTTGTTGCTATAATTGTGTTGTATATGTGGATTGTGTTTTGTGTGTGTGTATATATATATATATTTGGAGTGTATTTGCACTTTTATAGGTTTTGGTTTTGTTCCGGTAAATGGGAAACTTTGTTGGATTTTTCTTAAAATTTTAAAGTTAGTTTTATTTTTATAATAAATTCCTTAGGCTTACTACAGGTTTCGGAAGCTTATTGCTTTCCTATTCCCTAGTGTTGGTCACGTGCCCTTGGGAGTTCGGGTTATGACAACCCACACTTGCAATAAAAATGCTAATTATAACATTAGGGGAAGCTACACACACTTAACAAAACCTTACTTGTTTAGGCATGAATCATTTTATAAAATTGGTAATCAAAGTCAAACAGGGGGAGATTGTTGACCACTTACATGATCAATCCCTAAGTTTTGACTTGATAAGTAATTTGATCGAACTAATTAAAGTTGTTAATTGTTTTTAGACTTAATCCTTATGTCAAGAATATTGAAAGTGTTCAAGGCATTCAAAAGTCGCCTTGAAACATCCATAAGTCCTTTAAAGAATGAAAAAAAAAACAAATGAAAAGTTTCTACATTAATTTTAACCTAAAATAAGCCTTTTAATGACCCCTTACGAGCACCTATCATGATTAGGATCTATACTCTTGAGTTGAAAAATAAAAAAGCCTTCATTCATTGAAGCATTTTGGACTGCTCACGGTCTACCCTCATGATAGGAAGTTGATCGTGACAAAGGATCTAACCCGTGATAAAAGGTAACATATGAAGACCAAACTACCTGAACTACTCATGAGTATCTCTCACGATCGAGAGCTGATCTTGACTAAAGGCATCTAGCTCATGATCAACCATTTAAATCGTGAGCTTAAGAACTCTATAAGGCCTTTACAACCTAAGATGTTCACGATCTACCCTCATGACATAATAGTAAGGGCAGATCATGAGTGGATCATGACATATCTTCACCTAGAGACACAATGGTAACATTGATGTCCAATGGCTAGTTTTTCAAGCATCATGATCGTGACCATACCTTCATGATTGTGAGCAACTCTTTTCCTGTAAAAAGTTAAAATGCATTAAATAAAGTATAGTGAAGTTTGAAGACGAAGTTAATGCACTCCAATAGTTAGTTTTTGATCTCCAACTATAAAAACAAATATTGAAGGTTCATTAAAGAAGTTAGACAAATGTTGGTTATGAAAATTAAATTCTTAGAGCAATTTTGCAATAATTCTCTTTCAAATTCTCTTACATTCTTAAATTACTCTTTTAAGAGTGGATTGTGTTCTAGTTTAGGTTCTTTTTCTTTAAATTTCTTAGGTTATAAATTGAAGTAAGGAACTAAGTATATAAGGATTTGGTTTAAATGTTAACCAAATAAAACATTTGGGATTTGGTTTAAGAGTGATCCTAGAAAACTCTTAATTACAAGGTTTGAGTTGAGCCTTAAAACTCAAAGTATAAAAATCAATCTAAGTGAATAGATTGAAGTGGGGTGAAAATCCTAACTTGGGAAAGTTAGGTGGAGTCATATGTTTGATTAAGAAATTGAACTCCTTAAATACTTGTGTCATTCTCTTTTCATCTATTAATCCTTATTTTATTTTCTCTTATTACGCAAGCCCTATTCACCCCCCCCCCCCCCCTCTCTAGGGCATTTACAATTGGTATTAGAGTTTGACTTCTTGATACTCAATTGCAAGAAGAATAGATTATGGGGAGTGAATCTTTAAACTTTTCTTCTCTAAGACCCTTCTTTGATGGTAGTGACTACCTACATTGAAAGTTCAAGATGGAGCTATACTTAGGTAATGATCTAATTAGACTTTAGGATGTTCTTTTAAAAGGTTGGGAACCACCAAAAGGCACAATTGATAGTGTTAAAACTACTCTATCAAGAAGTCAATAGTCAAATGATAAAAAATAATAAAACTACAAGAATAATAATGCTATGACTATCTTGATTTCCTTAATGTCAAGAAAAGAAAGAGGCAAGGTTCAACATTGTTAAGCTGCCAAAGAAATTTAAGAAACTCTTGGGAATTAATATGAAGGGAACATTTAAATAAGAAGCAAGAAGGTTTAACTCTATGTCTATGAGTATGAACTCTTCAAAATGAAACCTCAAGAATCAATAACGAAAATGATCAAGCACCTCATTGCTCTTCTCACCACCCTTAAAAAACTTTGGAAATACTATTCCAAGGAAGATATAACACTAAGATTCTAAGAATCCTACCTAAAAAGGATTGGGAATCTAGAGTTACTTCAATTGAGGAAGCTTATGACCTCTCAAAGCTCTCCACCAACATTCTTATAGGAAAGCTACTCACTCATTAGCTCACCTTAAAATAAAGATAAAATTAGAAGGATGAAAAAGAAGAAAAGATGAATGGGATTGCTTTGAAGGCTATATAGGAAGCCAGTGAGGATAAAAGCCTTATTGACTCTAGTAAGGAAGATGATGAAATAGCCATGATCACTAGAGGCTTTTAGAAATTCTTGGAAAGAAAGAGCTTCTCAAAGCAAAGAGAAAATAAGAAGTTTAAAGGCAAGAAGAATAAAGAGGTGACTTGCTATGAATACAAGAAACTAGGACATATTAGTAGTGAGTGCCTTAAGTTAAAGTTCAAGGGCAAAGGAGTAAAGGACAAGAAGAAAGCATTCAAAGCTTCATGGGATGACTCCTCCAATTTGGAAAAAGAAGATGAGTAATAAGGAGTAGCCAATCTTTGCTTTATGACACTTAAGGACAACAATGAGGTACAATCTACTTCTCACTCTTTTTGTGATGATTATGATAGTAATGATGATAAGAGCTTTATTATAAGCAGACTCATACTTAAATGCAAGAGCTTACTTTCTAACAAAAAGCTCTATAACCATGGGCTCTTAAAACACTCCAAAGAACTTAATATTTTAAAAAATGATTTCTCAAAAATTGCTTTATTAAATGAAAAACTTACTAGTGATTTAAAGAATTCAACTTCTATGAAAGATGAACTCAAAAAAGCTAATGATGAGAATCAAAAGCTTTCTAAAGAGGTATTAGATTTAAAAAACTTTATTTCTAAATTTAGAAAGAGGAAATAGACTTTTGAAAGTCTTTTTGAATCCTAAAGGTTCTATGGGAAAACCTATGGACTTGGTTACTATAATAAAACCTCCTTTTCATCATCATCACATATCAAATTTGTTAAAGCTACTTGTGTCTCTTCTCCTTCAACTTCTCAACATAATGATACTCAAGCTCTTAAAGTTAACAAGTCTCAATTATTAAGAATCAATGCTAAGTCTTTTAAAACTCAACCATTCATGACTCAAAGGTCCAAGACATAAGTAAAATGACCTCAATCTAGGCATGCATTCATGAATACTCCAAACAACACATTAAAGCAAACTTTTCAATCACATACAACACAATATTGTGAATGTATATCTTACATGCATCTTAGAGCTCATAAACAACCTAAAATTCATTTATAAAACCTCCATACATAATTTGGAAGGTATACACATCACAAAAGAAATATATAACACACTAGTGTAAGATATCATTATGCACCTAGAAAGAATAGGTTTGTGAATATTAAATTCTTTTATTCCATTACCCAAGGTCACACTAGTAATGTATGCTTCTATAGAAGGCTACACTTGCAATTGTTGCCATTGGACTACTTTGAGACTAACCAACCCAGACCAATGAAGGTTTAGGTTTAAAAAAGTATTTAAATTTGTTGATTATAGGTGGCTTGAAGTCCATAAAAGTTAAAAGTCAATAGTACCTAAATAGTGGATGTTCAAAACAAATAATGAGAGATAAAAGCCAATTCACCTCCCTTGAAGCAAAAGATAGAGTAAATGTCACCTTTGGGGACAATACTAAAGGGAAGATTATTAGAATTGGCGGGATAGGTAACACTCAAACCCTCTTCATTCATCATGTTTCATTAGTTAATAGTTTGAAGCATAATCTGCTTAGTATTAGTCAACTATATGACATGGAAAACCAAGTCACTTTCTATCCAAATAATTACTTTATTAGTAGTTTAAAAGATGACAAAGTAATCTTTAGTGGTGAAAGAGTTAACAATATCTACATTATTGACTTGAATAATGTTGATAATAAAGACATTAAATGTCTAATGTCTTTTTCCCATGACACATAGACTTAGCATAGGAGACTTAGAGATGCAAATTTGAGCTTTTAAATGAACTTATGGATGATTTGCCAAAACTCAAGTTTATAAAGGATAAGACTTGTGATGCTTGTCAAAAAAGAAAATAAACTAAGTCATCTTTTAAATTCAGAAATAAAGTGTCAACCTCTAAGCCATTAGAATTAATTCACATGGACATATTTGGACCTACTAGAGCAGCCTTTTGTGATTGTTGATGATCACTCTAAATTTACTTGGGTATGTTTTTTAGATCACAAAAATGATGCTTTTAAAGCTTTTTAAATTTTTGTAACAAAAGTTCAAAAAGAAAAAGGGTTTTTCATTTCTTCTATAAGAAGTGATCATGGAACTAAATTTGAAAATGAATTTTGCAAAAAATTTTGTGATGAAAATGGTATCTTTCATAACTATTCCTCTCTTATAACTCCTCATCAAAATGGGGTAGTTGAAAGGAAAAATAGGACCTTAGTAGAGATAACTAGAACTATGCTTCATAAAGGTTGCCACTATATTTTTAGGTGGAAGCCGTCAATACCGCTTGCTACATTTCTAATAGAGTTTTTAAAAGACCTTTTTTAAACAAAACTTCTTATGAGTTTTGGAACAATCAAAAACCTAAGATCTCATATTTAAGAGTATTTAGTTGCAAATGCTTCATATTAAATACCAAGGATAATCTTGAAAAATTCAACTCTAAAGTCGGTGAAGGAATATTTATAGGCTATTCCACCTCTAGCAAAGCTTATGGAATCTTTGATAAAAGAACTCTAATGGTTGAATAGTCCATGCATGTTGTGTTTGATAAATCCAACCCAATTGATCCTAAAAAGGATTCAAGAAAGCACACCTAAAGGATCTCATTATTGGAGACACTTCAAAGAGGTAACCACTAGATCTTACTTTAAATCTACTGTTAATTTAGCCTTCAACTATCAAATTAGAAGGTACCAAGTGGGTGTTTAGAAAAAAAAATGAATGAACAAGACATCATAACTATAAACAAAGCTAAATTAGTGGCTAAAGGTTAAAATCAAAAAGAAGGTATTAATTATGACAAAACTTTTACCCCCATTACAAGGTTAGAAACCATTAGAATGTTACTTGTATTTACATCATATATGAACTTTAAAATTTATCAAATGGATGTGAAAAATGCTTTTCTAAATGGTTTTACACAAAAGGAGGTATATGTTGAACAACCTCTGGATTTTTAAAGTTTTGACTTTCCAAATCATGTTTTCAAATTATCCAAGGCATTATATGGATTAAAACAAGCTCCTAGAGCTTGGAATGAAAGGTTGAGCAACTTTCTTTTAGAGAAAGGTTTCTCTAAAGGAAAAGTTGACACAATACTTTTCATCAAGAAATCCAAAAATAACTTATTAATTGTTCAAATCTATATTGATGATATTATTTTCGGTGCTACTAATCACTCTTTGTATAAGGAATTTTCTACACTTATATAAGCAAAGTTTGAAATGAGCTTAATGGGAGAACTCAAGTTCTTTCTTGGACTTAAAATCAAGCAAGGAGAAGACGGGATCTTCATCAACCAAGCAAAGTACGCAAGAGACTTTCTTAAGAATTTTAGGATGGATAGAGCTAAGGTAAGCAAGACTATAATAAGCAGCACCACTAAACTTTACAAGGATGAAAATGGAAAGTCAGTTGATGAAAAATGATTTAGAGGTATAATCGGATCTCTCCTTTACCTTACCACTAATAGACTAGATATCATGTTTGCTACTTGCTTATGTGCTAGATTTCAATCTTATCCTAAGGAGTCTCACTTAAATGCAGTTAAGAGAATTTTTAAGTATCTTATAAGAACCATGCATTTAGAACTTTGGTATCCATTGAGTGAATCCTTTGACCTAGTAAGTTATTTGGATGTAGACTTTGCTAGTAGTTTGTCATATAAAAAGAGCACTTTCGAAACATTTCAATTCTTAGGATAATATTTAATTTCTTGGTTTTGCAAGAAATAAGTTTCTTTTTCCTTATCCACAACCAAAGTCGAGTATGTGGCAGCTAGTTATTGTTGTCCATAAGTTTTATATAAAAAATAACTTAAGGACTTTCCACATTCTTATTAAATATGAAAACACAAGTGCAATTAACCTTAGCATAAACCCCATTAAACATTTTAGAACTAAACACATAAACATTAGGCATCACTTCTTGTGTGATCGTGTTTGAAGTGGTGATATTTCGCTTGTTTTTATTGACACCAACAACCAACTTATGGATATCTTCATTAAATCTCTCAATGAAGAGAATGAATTTCATCAAGCAAGAACTTAGCATATTAGATGGCTCTAGCTTGAATTAATTTTTCTATTTAATTGATAATTATTTTCTTGAATGTGTTATAAAATGTTTTGACTCTACTCTCTTATGAAACATACCTTTATATGTTCATTTTGCATTTTACAATTACAAAATAATGGTTAATCCTTGAAATTAATTCACATGATTAATTATTAAGCATGCAAAAAATATAAAGTCCATCAATAATTCTTGACCTTTACATGATAAAAAATGATCGCAAAAAATGTTGCTTTTCAAACTTTTTAAATTTGTCAATTTAGTCCAAAAGAACTTAATTATAACATTTTTTCAAAGTTTTCTAGACCTGGTGGCAAATTTTTTTGAAGTTCAAAGGTTATCTAGCATTTTTCTCATGACCATTACAACCTTCATTTCAAATCGTGATACTTGTAATGCTCAGATCATGAGCTCCCTACGATCTTGAGTTATAGTCACGATGGTTGTTCATGGCCGTAAGCGAAGTCCTGACAAACCTAAGAAAATGGTTTTTGTACTTTTTAATGCACACTCACACCTCTTAACTTCCCAAATGACTCTAAACTCCTAGCCATTTATTTTTCACTAATCCAATGGCCAAAATTACTCTTATTCATTTATAAATGCCCCTCTCTTCCCCTTTTTTATTACTTTTCTTTCAATTCTCATACTCATATACTCTTAATTCATATTTCCTATCTCTTCTACTTTAGCGCTAATCAAAACTTCAATCCCCTTCTCTTTCTTTTACACTAATGGCACCAAAAAAGAGCACAAGTAGCCAAAGGCAAACCCAAGAAGCACCCTCATCATCCTCTCAAGCAAGGAGGGCAATAAAAGAACAACTAAAAAAGACTTCTCCTTTGTCTTATACCTAAATCAAAATAATAAAAAATTGCACCATTATATTCTTTAAGATGCAACATCATTTCCTCACATTATATGCCAAAGGTTCCTCATGAGAAACTAATCTGCTCTGACTAAGTGAATACCCTTCTTAAGAAAATAGGTATGTTTGATTTTGCCTTTACCCTTTTCATCTCAATCTTGTCTTTGGTGTGTTAGTTCCTCTCCTCTTTTTGCCTTAGAACTCATCTTACAGATAACCAAAATCCTTGGTATAACATGCATTTTAAACTTAGGGGTAGGGATCATTTTCTTACAAAAGAAGACTTTGACTCTCTTTTTAGTTTCCCTCAAAGAGGTCTTCAATAATCAAACACTCTTTAGACCCCTTGAGCTAACTATCTAAATGGTTGATCACCAGTTAGATACCTCTAGTCACGATTAACTCCTAATTGTGAGAGGTACTCATGAGCAGTTCAAGCAACTTGATCTTTATATGTTTCTTGTCATCATGGTCTGGATCCATTGTCACGATCAGCTCCTGATCATGAGGGCAGACCATAAGCAATCCAAAATGCTTCAATGAATGAAGGCTTCTTTGTTCTTCACTCATGAGGATTGATCTCGATCATGATGGGTGCTCATGAGGGTCACCAAAAGGCTTTTTTGGAGTTGAAATTAATGTAGAATACTTTTCATTTGTTCTTTGAGCTTCATGCTTCAAGGGACTTATGGATGTTTCAAGGGACTTATGGATGTTTCAAGGGACTTATGGATGTTTCAAGGAGACTTTTGATTGCCTTGAACGCTTTAAACATTCTTAACACAAGGATTAAGTCTAAAAAAACTTACCAACTTTAGTTAATTCGATCAAATTACTTGTTAAAGTCAAAACTTAGGGATTAATCATACAAGTAGTCAATAATCTCCCTTTTTTAACTTTGACAACCAATTTGATAAAATGATTTGTGCATAAATAAGTAAGGTTGTGTCAAGTATGTGTAGCTCCCCCTCAATGTTATACTAAGCATTTTTGTTACAAGTATGTGTGCTCCCCCTTAATGCGTGCATAAAAGATTATGAATTGTGAATGCTAAATCATCATGCACTTAAATAGCATACTAAGTTAATCTTACACTTAGCTAGTATGTATTAATCATCATGCACTTAGTTATTCACCAATAGTAATCATTATTTTTAATCTCCCCCTTTATTAAAGATAAAAAAAGTGTATAAGGGATTTAAGTATAAAAGATCACAATAGAGTGCTAAAATAGAGATAAAAAAAAGAGTATAAGCATAAAAACATAATGTCATCAATAAAAATAGATTATAATTATATGCATAAAGGAAAAATATAGTCCATCATAAAAAAACTTAAAACATAAATGGAGATTAAAAGACATAAAGACATAAAAAGAAAGATAAGCATGTAGAACATCATCTTGAGGATCTTCATCTTGGATATATCCATCTTAAGCATCTTTAAAGGTGGGATCTTGAGGAGTAATCGGAGAAGTGTGTGGAGAAAGAGGAGGCCATGAATAATAAAGATAATGGTAAACATAGAGTTGATGGATGTCATATTCAATGTGGTCCATCCTTTTATCAAACCTGGAGTTAAAGTTGGATTCAACTATTGTCATTCTATCAAAAAATTGCCTAACCCAACTAGGTTCATCTTCAACACCTTAAGAAGTGGAAGGTCCTCTTGCAAGCTTGTGTTGAGACATGGTGGTAGGAGGTTGCTCACTTGGTTGTGCTTCTTTATCAAGACCTTCATGATCTAGCCCCATTGTACCAATTCGTTCAATGTCATCAAGGTCTCTTTCCAAGTCTTCATCCAATTCTTCTTCCTTATAAAGCCAAACCTATTGATCTCCCATTTTTTTTAATTATTTAGAGTTTTTGATGAATGATTCATCAAGAAGGTTGTAAAGTAAGGAATCGAGGTTGTTGGTGTTAATGTTAAAGTAGTTGGTTGTTCTAGTGATAATCCCTCCTATGCATATAGCACCACTTACACTATTATTAATCAACCCCAATCTCCATTACAACCATCTACCTAACTCAACAAAGATGTTATCTTGAATGTAATGAAGAAGGAAAAGATCATCAAAAGAGACAACCTCATTGCTTAGGCCATGAGTATAAAAGGAGTAGGTGATGAATTAGTGAATGTACCACATCGCCTTTGAAGAAAAAGAAGATTTTAAATGACCGACTAAGAAGGGGTCAACATTTGGTTTAGTGTTAGAAATCCACAGCCTGAGACTCTCACGATTGTGAGTGGATCGTGACACATCTTCACCTAGAGACAACGGTAATATTGATGTCCATGGCTAATTTTTCAAGCATCATGATTCTGACCATGCCCTCATAATCATGAGCAGCTCTCTTCCTGCTAAAAGCTAAAATGCATTAAATAAAGCATAATGAAGGTTGAAGATGAAGTTAATGCACTCCAATAGCTAGTTTTTAATCTCCAACTATAAAAACAAATGTTGGAGGTTCATTTAAGAGGTTAGACAAGTGTTGGTTATGAAAATTAAATTCTTATAGCAAATGTGCATAAATTCTCTTACATTCTTAAATTACTCTTTTTAAAGTGAGTTATGTTCTATCTTAAGTTCTTTTTCTTTAAATTTCTTGAGTTAAAAAGGCAAGTGATGAACTAAGTGTAAAAGGATTTGGTTTAAATGTTAACCAATTAAAAAACTTGGGTTTTGTTTTAATAGTGATCCAAGAAAACTCTTGGTTGTAAAGTTTGAGTTGAGCCTTAAAGCTCAAAGTGTAAAAATCAATCTAAGTGAATAGATTGAAGTGAGTTGAAAATCCTAACTTGGAAGAGTTGGATGGAGACATAGGTTTGATTAAGAAACCAAACTTCTTAAATACTTATGTCACTCTCTTTTTATCTTTTAATCCTCTTTTTATTTTCTCTAATTACCTTTAAAATTTCAAGTTCTATTCACCCCCTCTAAGGCACTTACAGTATGTAATGATAAACTATTCAATTTTTGAAGTCTTTTTTCAAGCTCTTAAACAAACTCCTTATTGAGCTCGCAAACAAGCTCGTAATTAAGCATGCAAATGAGTTCCTTATCAAGCTCGCAATTGAGCTCATTAACAAACTTTTGAATGAGCTAGACCTTTAATCAATCGAGCCTTAAATAAGCGAGCCCAAGCTCTTGATGAATTTGAATCAAGCTTAAGCTCGAGCCTTGCTTTTGAAAAATAAATAAGCGCAAGCCAATTTAGAGCCATCTATTGAATATGTGAGCCAAGCCTGAGCTTTTTAGAGTTTGGGTCGGCTCAACTTGACTCGATTCCACCCGTACTTACATTTCTTATTCTTAACCTTCATTACCCTTAACAAATGAACCCTACTTGCCCCATCCAAAAAAACAAATAATGAAAAGTGTATAAAAATTTATTTTAGGAATAATTATAAATATAACTAAGGTCTACCAAAACATTTTCAAAAATACGGTACTAATGAAAGTGTTTTTAAAATTATGGTGCTTTTTTATTTTTTTATTTTCACGCTTGCGTTTTTTTCCTTTTTTCCTTTTTACTTGATTATTTCTTTCTTCTTTCTTTCTTTCTTATTTT
>CATIWM010236527.1:0-13556 GCA_949671775.1 Mallotus repandus
TGTGTTTTGTATTTTATTACGTTTGATTATTGGATTATTTCCTTATTATCGTGTGAATTGCAATCATTTCCAATTTTACGTTCAAATCCGAGTTTGCACATTAGTCCTTTTCTTATGCTTGAGGCCCAACCATCAATCACAAATCATAATTTACAAATAATACAAATAACAAAATGGGGGGAAAAGGATTAGGGATTACAATCCTTTGATTATAAAAATAAAATAAATAGAAAATAAACTAAAATTAAATCCTCTCAAGAACTAATTAACGAGACAAACATGCCATGATTGAAAATCATGCTAAAATCCTATAATAAATAAGAGTTATTTCTCCCACAAGACAAAATAAAAATCTACAAAGAGAGGCTACAAAATTAATTTCCAAACAAAATATAATATATTGCAAAATAACCAAGAATAAATAAATAGGCTTTCAATTTAACTAGATATCTTAATAATTGCATGAAATATTGAAATTCAGAGATATAGAAAATGTAAGGAAACATGAATCATACGATATAAATACTAAAGAAACTAAACTAATTTGAGCATATTCTGATGGAGTGGTGGCGCCTCTTCAAAAGGGCAACACCTCTAAGAGAAGAGGCGACAATAAGTCGCCTCAACATGAAGGGGCGACGTCTCTTTGAAGAGATGCCGGCTCTTTACCAGCCACTCAATAATTTACATGCTTCTTAAATCCTAAGTAATTCAAATATGGATGCAAATAAATGTAAACTTACAACTAAAACTCAATATTTTACATGTTCATGCTATCAACATGACATTAAATTAATAATAAACACACAAAAAAGTAATGAAAACCAAAGAATTAAAACTTTTATGAAATAAATAACTTAAAGCTAGAAAATGAGGGTTCTCACTGATTTGAACACGTTTGAACCTCCTAACTAAGCCCTCAGAGACTGGTTTGTTGATTCAAATCCTTGTGAATGCAAGAGCTCCTTCTTTCCTCTAAAGAAAATGAACTTTCATGATAAAACTCCTCCTTTTCTTCTTCTCTTCTTTCTTTTCTCTCAAGAACCTTTTTTTTCTCTCTCTCTGAACCTCCTTGTCTAAAAGAACAGCCCACCTCTTCTAAAACTAGCCCAAAACCTGCCTCTTAAGCTTCCATCCTTTGCCTTTTTCAATTCCCCAAAAACCAAGCTAAGACAAAAGACACTCATTCTTCATCATTTTCATATCTTTTCCAACCTTATTTCTACCTTAAAAGTCTTATTTTCATGCCACATCTTCAGACTAGTGATATGGTGGGTCCATTTCTTTGCACAATGAAGTAAAAAAATGCACTTAATGCAAAGTAGGTTGGCCATGATGAGGCGTCGCCTCATCGATGCTCAGGCCGACCCAAATTTATGTGAAATAACCACTCATTTAAGAAATAAATTGATAAAAAGAAGTGTAGATGGGTGATTTCAATCTAAGAATGACTAAAAATTACCCCTCCTTACTTAAGGAAGAAGAGTGGGTATAACAGAAAAAAAAAAAAGAATATTGGATAATCTTTTTTAATTTTACACTTTTTATTTTTTATGCCCCCATGAATGTAGAATGATAAAAGAATATTTTTACAGACGTCATTGTTTATATTGCAGCACGTAATATAAAACATTATCCTATTTAGTTATGCTTGTAATTACAGAACTCCTTTTCTTTAATAATAATAATAATAATAATAATATATAAAAAGAAAAAAATTACAAAAATAATTAATTAATAAATTCTAATTGTAACTCAGAGAAATTATATTCTATAATTTCTCCTTTTCAATGACTTGCTATTTTTTATTTTTTTATTACCTTATTCTCTACCAAGCACAAAGTGATGAAAAGTAAGAAGGGATAAGGTACAAGTTGGACTCTACTTTACCCGAAATTTATATTTAACCTTAATATTTTTTTTTTTTGCTTTCCATTTGGACCTTAATATTTAAAAGTTAAATTATATTGGATCTTCATTTAAAAAATTGTTGCAATTTAGTTGTAAAAATTAAAGAAAAGTTTAATTTTAATATTAATTAATAAAGATTAGTCTGAATAATGATGAGAATTAATGAAAATATACATTTACGAATTTTTTTAAAAATTTTAAGTTCATAAAAATTAGAAAAAATTTAAAAATAATTTTTACAAATCTAAAAGCTTTTAAAAATTTAAAAATTTAATAATCTAGCCATATACATTTAATAAAAAGAATTAAAAATTTTCTATACACTTAATAATTTTTTAAAATTTAAAAATTTTCTATAAATTTTAAAAAAAAAATTAAAAATTATTATGTATACAGAAAATTTTGGATTATTTTTGCTTAAATTTATAGTGCTTGATTTTAAATTTTTAAAATTTTTAAATCTACAAAAAAAATTAACTTTTTTTAAATTATTAAAAAATATAAAAATATATTTCTATAAATTTAAAACTTCATAAATCTTTATTTTGAAAGTAATTTCATCAGATTAATTTTTATTAATTAACATTAAAGTTAAATTTTTTTATATGTTTAAGATTTAATTGTAACAACTCTGTGAAAAATGGTCCAATATAATTCAATTTTCAAATTTTGGGTTCAAATGAGACAAAAAAAAAATATTAAGGTTATTGGGTGTGCGACCAAAGTCCCACGTTGGCTAGAAGTGGGAATGATTATGGGTTTATAAATATGGACAATATCTCCATTGGTATGTGGCCTTTTGGGGTAAAGCCCAAGAATAAATCCATGAGGGTTTAGGTCCCAAGTGGATAATTTCATACCAATGTGGAGATATGTGGTGTCTATAGTCCAACAAGTAGTATCAGAGCCATGCCCTGAAGTTAGCCATGGTCGATAAATCCTCGATATGCCGAACAAAGGTGGTGGGCTCCGGTTAGATCACACAATGCCATGCCCCGAAGTTAGCCATGGTCAATGAATCCTTGGAATGTCGAACAAAGGTGGTGGGCTCTGGTTAGATCACACGATGTGATCTGTGGATGAGCTCTATTAGACAGACGGTATATGCTCTGGATGCTTGCCATGCCCCGAAGTTAGCCATGGTCGATGAATCCTCAGAATGCCGAACAAAGATGGTGGGCTCTGGTTAGATCACACGATGTGATCCGTGGATGAGCTCTATTGGACAGACGGTATATGCTCTAGATGCTTCACATAAGGCGTGTGCCCGAACACGGTGGAGAGGAGTTAATATGGATAGAGCGAGAATCCTTCCTAGTGAGGAAGATAGGACGGATAGATGATCGTTTGAGGGGAAGCTCAGTGGTCCTCTGTTCGAGGGGAGGATTGTTAGGTGTGCGAGCAAAGTTCCACATTGGCTAGAAGTGGGGATGATCATGGGTTTATAAGTATGGAAAATATCTGTATTGGTATAAAGCCTTTTGGGGTAAAGCCCAAGAACAAATCCATGAGAGTTTAGACCCAAAGTAGACAATATCATACCAATGTGGAGACATATGGTGTCTATAGTCCAACAAAGGTCAAATATGAATTTCGAGGTAAAGTTGAGGATCAAATTTGTATTTTATCCAAAAAAGCACCATAACTTTTAACGTATCTGATGAGATGTGTGTCATTATGTGGCGGCCATCTTATGTGTGAACTAATGAACATTTAGAAAAGTGGTTGAATCTAATTCATGCTTTTGTTTTCTTTGGCTAATATGATTTTGAAATGACAAGCACAAGTAGTTTGATTAGAAAACACTTCCATTTCGTGAACAACCTTTTCAACATGGAAGGTGATGTTTCAAATGTTCATCAAAACTTTAATTAATATGCATACATAGTACATGCATTGTCTACACCTCTCTTTTGTCATTGCTTATTTGCTTATACATTAGAAACTAAAATTTGAACGTTGCCATAAACTCCACCTTTGAGTGGATATATTGTCTCCTTTTTTTTCCTTAAAACTTACAAATTAACGTATTAACGCTATCTCTCGGACTTCGTTTATATCACTGAAACTACCACATGAAAATTACAAATTTCTGAATGCATGTAAAGTAGTGTTGTCTACATAATTTTCTTAACTTGGACATACATGATGAGACACCTATATAGCTCCTAAATAAGCTTGATTTATTCCTATTTTAAGGTCCTAAACTGTAGCTAACTCATTCCAGTTCCTATACAGCCGAGCTGACCAGTGGCCATATGATTTACCAAAGCCTAAAAACCCACCATCAAACCATAGGGTAAATTGTACACATAGTCACTAAACTTTATTAGTGATTTTAATTTGGTTATAAAACTTCAATTTGTGACTTTTTGGTAACTCAACTATTATTTTATTTTCAAAATGGTTCTTATACAAAATTTTGGTCCTTTATCTTTTGATTTTTCAATTTAATCCTCTTTTACAAAGATATTTAGAAATTTTCAATTTTCTTTCTTCCATTGGCTCTGATACCATTAAAGGTGAGCCTGCTTTCTCTGAGGTGAAAACAGAAAGCTAATCATGGATCAAGAAGAATGCGAACTAAAATTTCTAAATTCTTTTGGCTTCTCAAACTCATTAAAGTATCGAGAGCGAACAACAAGACCCAAAGGTTCTTTGTTCTTGAGAAAATAATTCTTAAATTAACTCCGTCTTTGAGTCACTTTGTTCTTGAATTTTCTAAGGTGTTGAGCTAGATTGCTACTATTCATATTGGCTGCCTTAATAGTTGAGTCAACTATATTGGGGATCATTTTCTCCTTTCTCAATTTTGTACTTCTTTTTCTTTCATTAGAGCTTTTAAAGCTTTCTCCCTTTTTATAGTATCTAACCTTTCATTCACCAGTCTTCCTACTTCAGTGGCTAAGGCTTGTCTTTTATTTCTAGTGAATCACCAAGTATTCCTTTAACATGAATTTGCTCAAGGAGTTGGTTCACTTCATTCTGTACGTTGTTGAATGAAGTCAATCCTGATGGATTATTGGAATCAGAACTCTTTGTTCGATTTCCCATTTATCTTGCAATTATTTAATCTAAACCAAGCAAATAATCTATAAATATGATAATAATAATAATAATAATACACAACTTTCTATTATATGCAACACAATCACAATATTGATTATGATATTTTGGGTGAGTACTACCATTTTTCTGTCATGCGTTGAATAATTTTTGCCTTAAAACTCTTAAACTATTAGTATTAGACTAGTCAAATAAACATAAATAATGGACAAAACTTTATGCAATGGAAGGCATGGAGAAAACAAAAATATATATTTTTATTTTATTTATTATTTTTAGAACCTATGGGCTTATTTGTAAGGAAATAATATTTTGGACTAAAATAGTAATATTATATAACTTGAAGGCTTAAAATCTTAAAAGAGACTATATTTGAAATAAAAATCAAAATTTGATGACCAAAATGTTACAAACTAAAGTTAAGTGACTTTTTAAAAAACTAACTAAAATTTAACAACCATTCAAACAATTAACCATAAAAAACCGTACCAACATTTATCATTTCATAAGCAAAGGAATGCATGTAAAGGATATAGACCTTCTTGGGGGTGGTCTAGCTTGTTATCAGCACCAGCCCATTTAATACTTAAGGCTCATCATGCTTGGTGAATAAATTGCTGTCTTTGCTTGCTACATCATCCCCTAATAGTGTACCCACATCTGGACTTTAACATGATTTTTGAGTAAGGAATCATAAATATTGGATCATATAGGCTCACATTTGAACATGAAAAAGAAAAATCTTACAATTTTGATTCATTGTTTATCATCATAGGTTTTAAGGTTCATGCTTGTTGTGTCAATAAAATTGATCTGAATCAGGACTATAAGAGCAGGAAGTTGAAACCCCATTTTCACAAACTGACTTGCAAACCAAGATCACTGTATTAGATACAAAGGAACAAACACTCAAGAAAGATGGATTTTGAAAGAAGAAACAGACTACAAGAATGCCATTTTGGCTCGATGAAAGTATGAGCAACTTGCTTCTACTTGAATATTTGATTTTTTTTGTTTTTTCGTTTTTGTCAACAAACTCTATGATAACCAACCACAACAGATGTAATGAGATGATGGCATTAGCCCTGTTTGTCGAATATACTCAGCTTGAGCTGCAGTTCTTTCTGCATCTCTATTTCTCCTGGCATCTGCTGCTGCTCTTTTTTCTTCTGATTTTTGCCTTGCCATAGCTATCTTCTTCACCATCTTTGCTTGACCATGGGCTCGCATTTGCTCTACTCGGGCCTGTAAAGAGAGAGAGAGAGATCATATTTATAGGGACATTTGCTCTCTATATAACAGTCTTGGCAATTGTTCATCATTACTTTTATGAAGTTATAGTGACCCTGCAAACCACTTTGAAGCCTCGTTTTTTACCTAAGCGTAGCTACCAAGTTCACAAGATTTTGGACATTTTTAAGTTACTCCCTTGTCAATTTTCTAGTGACCACATTATGTTTCGGGCAATTGCTTATCCGGTTAAACACGAATGTGGATGAACCTAAAAATATAAACCAATGCCAATGTGATCTCCACCACAAATGTTGGCAATCAAAAGGACATCTAAATACCTCTATTCTCCTCATCTGTGCTTCTAGTTTAGCTTTCTGCTGGCTTTCCCATGCTTGAATTTTGATTTCTTCACGTTTATATCTGAGAGTTTTAAACATGCCTTTTGTCAGGAGAAAGATATGAAAAAAGAAAATTTGAACCCCATCAAAATCATCACTATGTTTGTGAGCATAACGCTTAAGCTTAAGATTGCTACCTTGCTGTGTGTTTAGATTTTTCTACTTCCTCCCATGCGGCTGCACGTTTTTCGAATTCAACCCTCTGAAGCTCTTCGTCATTAGGAGTTTCAACTGAAGAAGTATTCTTGTCCTGATCTTCTTTACTAGCCCAAGCAGCAATATTCATTTTGCCGAGCTGGACACCTAGGGCTACAATCTCTTTTCTAGTCTTCAATTTCAGTTCTTGCTCAGTCAACTCCTTTTTTCCATTTTCACGGTTACTTTGAGCATCATCATCAGTGCCGTTCTCCGTAGGTGTTGTTGCTGGTGCTCCTCTTCTAGGAGTGGAAGGGATCGAAGAAGTTGGGCTGCGGAGAGGAGTCGTTGCGCCCACAGGCGTAGCTGTCCTCGAAGGTTCTAGACTTGTACCGGGGGTCATTTCTGTTCCCATGTCTCTCATGCAGACGGATCTTATGACAGGAAGAACTGCAAAGCCATATTATCATCTCCATTTTATCAGGCAGGTAGCAACATGATTCATAACTAATGCTTCATCACATCATTCCAGTAGAACTGGAATTTCATCTTATATTGAATGGATAGAGTTAAGAGAGGGTGGGTGTCATATATTAAACTATTCCCTTGAAATTCCACGCTTTCTGAAAGCCTACAAGCTAGAAGTTTGATGATTATCATAAAGAATCCATTATCAAACCACCTAAAGGACTCCTAATACTCTTGTGTCAGCATGCAAATCACATTCCCTTTTAGAAACAAGGTTACAATGGGTGAGCAGAACAAAAAATTAAGAAATGGGAATATGAAAGTCTTCCTTCATGATTGTCTAGTTAAAGGGGATCAGATGGTAGGCAAAAGTAACACACCTAAATGTCATGATGCATCAGCAGAAAGTCTCTGTTTTCAAGCCAAGTGCTCACAGAAGAATGCCTATCTCTACAAAAAATATATAAAGGAACTTCGATATCCTTCTTGTTTATCTCAGACCAAGTCCTTTACTATATAGGCAATAAACAGTGCACCTTGCAGTTCTCATGTTTTACATTAACTGAAATAAATAAGTAGTTATTAAAAAAACAAATTTACCTGTTGTGTCTTCTCTTGAGCTTCTTGTAATTGCCAGTTCTCTTTGATCCACTTCCTTCAAATCCTTACCTTGAGTGCACTGACCAGAAATGGAGGGAATTCCGGGAGGAATAAAAGAGAACTTATCTAATGTCATTTGCGAAGCAGGCTGACAGGAATCTATGCACTTGGTTTCTACCATTCTGCTAAGTGATAACTTAAGATCATGATTTGCTAATTCTGGAGCAACCCTCACCATGTTTGTTCCTGGTATCCGATTAGCTTGGTTATAAAAAGCAGTCTTTTTAGAATAATTGGGCTGCAAATTTTGCCTATTCATTATCCATTTCTCTGCATCATTCCACTTAGATGACATAGGCCTCGAAAATGATCTTGTAAATTGATTATGTGATGTTCGTTCCTTATGAAACTCAAAGCTCGATGAACTTGCATTACTATCATAATCAAGATTCTCATCTTCTTGTGATCTCATTGGATGAACTGCACTCGAATTGCCACTTTCACCCTTTGAGGGTTGCTGCATTTTAAGATGACCCATGTTACCATTTTCCTTTGGCAATGTCTCCTTTAGCGGGGAAGATGTCTGATCGATTTGAGTGGGGTCAACTACTGCCTCACCTGGTATACTTACAGACGGAAGTTCTAAGCTGGGAGCTGCAAATGGATACAGTGGTTCAATAATAAATACTCAAAGTTCATGTAACAGAATGCATCATTTAGAGCACCAGCTGTCCAAATCCTATCTAAACAGTTAAAGAACAGAAAAACTATATTGATTTAAGTTACTATCTAGTATCTTCTGCCTATCACTTTTATGCAAATTTAATACCCATATCAAATATGCCATCAAAATCAAGGTGAAGTCCAGTAATACCAACCTTCCTCATCATTGGAGGCTAATAAGCTGTTCTTGACAAATTCAGTATCCTCAAGCCTTGAAGGAGATGTTCTTGAAGAATTACTGTTTGATCCATCCTTCTTTCTCCCATGGTGAGGTCCCATGAGCTTCATCCTTAACTTAGTTGGAGAGATTATACCAGTCTGAAATCAATAAATCAACACTTAACAGGATCTTTTACTATCATTTCTTTTCCGAATTTTCATCAGACTATTCCTCAAATTCAGCATTTGAAAAATCAAAAGAAATAGCTGTGAAATTTTGACCTTTTTCAAATTTCAACACCAACTATCCACAAAACTCAAAAAACTACAACACAAAATAATATATCATAATCTGAAAACTATAACTACAAATTTAAGAACTAAGTCAATTCTAGCTAACAAAGATAATTCTTTTCAAACAGCCAACTAAGCTGTCTGAGCATAAAAGAAAAACAAATGCTAACACAACACTTCTCAAAACTCAGATCATAAACTTTTCAAAAACTCAGATCACAACAAATCCAGGTGCCAACAAGAACAATACTATTGGCAAAACTTAAATAACAAAAAGAGATAATTACAATTACTCAAAAACCAACAAGCTACTCCCAAAGAAAAAAAAAAACAGAACACCCATTACTCTGAAAGTCACAAAGAAAGCACCAAGAACAAACAAAAACAAGAAAAGAGTCTTTGAAAACTCTCATAAAAACACAGTTCAAAAAACAAAAACTCAACTATTACCTGCACCTTGTGTATCCTTTCATACTCCATTAGATAGATAGATAGATAGATCTTTCTATCTTTCCTTCTTTCACTTAACTATTTAGCTCTCAATAATGGAGCTGAGACAGTGGAAGCTACAATTACAAGCGTACGCCTCTGTGTGTCTTTGTTAAGAAAGAGATGTTCTTTGTAGCAGGAGAGGTCACAGGTGTGTAAAGAAAGAACTGTGCCTTACTACTACAGTACTGCTGTTTATTAAAGAAAAAGATCCAACCTTTATTAGCTTCTTTTTTTTTTCCTTCTCTCTTCAAACTCCAATTCATTACCCCACTCTGATCTCACCACGTCACTGTCTGGGTCCACATCTCTATACATAAACAATGCAAGAATGATGGTCGGCGATTTTTCTTAACTTTGACCAGCCGAAGAATTGCCGATTTTTTTCTTTAATGAATGCATTAATTGCTAATATACACCTAGAAGTTTAATTATTATACACTTCACTCCCTACTGTTTTAAAATTCTATTGCATGATTTTAAAGAACTACAATATTTTTTTAATCTTAAAATTTTGTCACTAAAATATAGTTATATTTAATAATTAAGTTACTAAAATATATCGTTAAAATTTAAATATTAGAAATTAAAAGAATAATTTCATTTAGAGTATCCCATCAAAGTTCAAAAATTATATTTATAATCTAAAATAATAGGGACGAACACTTGGACATGATTTAAGTGGTAAAAATTTTTACCCTTAAGATAAAGAGTTCTTTGATTCAATTCCTCTCCCCATACTAGATTTGTAAGACTCATCCTTAGTGATAACTTACAAAAATGATTTTCAAGTAGTAACTACTAACAATGACAAGTTGAGGACCCATGTCACAAATGCAAATAATAATAATAGGGATTAAGATATGTAATATAAAAATTCTGGAGTGTTTTAGCAATTAACCTAGAAAAATTTGCACTTGGAAATCAATTTCTAGCAGTTGTTCAATTTAAATAAAAGATTAAAAGGACAATTATAGGGAATGATTTAAAAGGCAGGCTTTTGAACAATAGAGAAATCATAGGACAAAAAAAAAAAGTAGAATTTCACTTTGCTCTGTCTAGAAAGGTTTTTTTTGAAGTAAGTAATGGTTGTTGTCATTATCATCCTATCAATCAAGAAAAATAGGTTGCTGTAAATAATAGTAATAATAATAATGGATTTATGTTTAGGTGGAGGTTTCATATTTAAATTTTAGCGAGACATGTTAAGAATTTTATGTCCTTTATCTCTCTTATTTTTTTAAATTTTATATATATTTTAATTTTTTTTGATAATTGAAAGGAGAGTAGATAACGATTCGAATTCTTTTTTTTTTATAAAAATGCCAAGACTTTCTACTACTGGATTGGATTAGAAGAGACCGGTATATATACTAATTGTAATAATAATAATATTAATATAATCATTTAATTGTTAAGTGCTAATCAATTCGAAACAACTTTACCAAAAAAATTAATGGGGTCTATAGTTTTAGCACTGTTATTTATATATAGCCTCTGTGTTCTTTGCTTTAATGATCACTTTGAGAAACAAAAAGCCTTTTTGCTGTTGGATTTTATGTTTGACTGTTTGTCATTGCATTATTTTTATTTTGACCACTTTGGATAGTTCTTTTTAGTTTTTTATTTTTGTTTGGATATTTCTTTTATTTTCATTGATGATTTTGTTCTTGGTCAATAATTATTTGATAAATTTTTACTGTTTAATTGGCCTTATGTAAATTTGTATAGAGATATTTTTCTTTTTGTTTGGAAATAATTAAAACAAATTTATTTTATTTATGGGTTTATGATGAATGAAGGTTCTGTTGTGAAATGTGCACTGGACATTAGTTAATTATATGCCAATTTGATCGTAAGTCATGATTTCTATTGATTGTCCTCAAGTACTGCAGGTTAAGATAGTCACTTGTCATCAATACTGTGAATTATTAGAGTTAACATCATTAGTGAACTGATTGAATGTTATTTTCATAAAAAAAAAATAATGACAATAATCATATTATTAAACTATAGCATATTGTCATATTACAGCCAATAAATAAATAAATCCCATGAAAAGAGTATAATGGAACAATTGTGACTTGATTTTTTTCAAAAAAAAAAATATTAATAGTTAGGAGATTTCTGTTGTTTTTATAATTCTGTTTAGATCGGATCATATTAGTTAAAATTCAGTTGATTCTCAAAATCATTATTATATTAAAGAACTTCTCAAAAAAATATTAGAGAAAATATATTATTATATTTGGTGAGATTTAAAAATTTGACAGTATGTTTTTACAGCAATCTCATATACTTAAAATTTGTATTTCTATTTATTTTATTTTTTATTGAATAGATGCTTTATCTGTGATCTATTTGTATTTTTTAATTGGAATTGTTAAATTTTTCTTTATTAAGTTCTTATTTTAATGGGATCTTTGTGGCTCTTAACGGAGTTTTATGATTTTCAGTTTGTATATCTTTTTGTTGTAAAATTCTATAGATATTTATGGATAAAATAAAGTCATTAAGTAAAACATATGAATCGTCGAGTTACAAATTAAAAGAGTTAAGTCAATTTTATAATTTGAGTTGAGTTTTATTTTGTTATTTTTAATTGTTTTATTATATTTATTGTTCTTTTTATCGCCATATATTTTTAATGTTTAATGAACAAAAGATCCTGTTTTTCTTTAAAAAAAATTGACAATCCGTCCTTTCAAAAAAAATTTGACAATCGGTTCTGAGTATAATATCATATTTTAGCACTAGATTAAGGAATCAATAATTTCAAAAAAATAATTGGAAAAAGAAGCAAATTGTCCATCTCCAAATTGTAGATGGCAGTGAGTGAAGGAATAGAAGAATCTGAATATACGTTTTCTAAAACTAAAAAATAAAAAAAATAGTATTAGAAGAATGAAATTGCAGGTACTCTAACATCATGTAATGTCCTTTCATCCATAATCAGACGTTTTCTTATGGAAACTGAGAAAGTTGGTGAACAAAAAAATAAAATATATGTATTCTGACTTGAAGTTGTAGTAGTTGAGATTTTCCTCAAAAAAAATTTGACTTTTTTTTTGAATCTTTATGCTTACACTTTAATTTTTATTGGACTTTGGTTGCAGCATTATCTTCAATCATTAGTTAAATTTGAATTAATTGGTTGAAAATTATTTTTATTTAAATAATATTTTTAATTTAAATTATGATATATATAATTATATTGAATTAATTATTAAAAAATATTTATTACTTTTGTAATCATATTAAAATTAAATTTAGTTAATTAAAATTTAACTGACAAAATTAAAAAATTTAGCAATTTAGCCAAACAAGACAAATGAATTTAGCCTAAGTTGAAAAATTACATGCGATAATCACGCCTCCATCTTTGCTTTAAATTAATATATACCAATAGAATCATAGAAGTTGAAAAAATGTAATACTATTATGCTATATTCTACATTAAAATAAAAAGAAAAAGGAATTCTTCGCAGAAGTATTTGACGAGTATTGACAATTGTTGGAGAGAATATGAATGGAAAAAAACAATAAATTAATTAAATAATTAATAATTAAAGGACTTAATTAATTAATAATATTATTATTATTAGTGGGGAAGATCAGTCAAAGAAAGTATAAAAACCAGTATGGTAATAGAGAGCGTCAGCTTTATTAATGATAGTTAATGAATGTGATTTTCTTAATAGTGTCAGAGGTAGCCATAGAAATGGTCCAGAATTCTATAATGCCTTGAACAACAATTAATTTTTGTGTGGTTCAAAAAAAAAAAATTTAATTTTTGTGGTTGCAAGGATTCAGTACATAATTTTTCCAAGTAAAACTACAAAACATACTTAAATATATTTATTAGACCATCTCTAATCCAAAATTTTAAAATACACTAAATTTTACTTGAAAATATACATGTTCAAGTAAATTTTTTTTAACCCATTATTTTATTTTTAACTCTAAAAAAAAATACTTTTCACATATTTCTATTCAATACTAATATTATATTATTTATATATTTTACATATTACACTTATATTTTACTCAATACTTACCATCTACACCCATATATTTATT
>CATIWM010236538.1:0-14457 GCA_949671775.1 Mallotus repandus
GATCAGCAAGTGAATAGCAGGTTCGTAGGCGAGGTGTGGAAGCTAGGATTGGACATGAAGGATTTGTGTGATAGAACGATTGTTGAAAAGATGGTGAATGATCTGATGGTGAACAGAAGGGAAGAGTTTGTCAGATCGTCAGCTAAAATGGCAGAAATGGCAAAAAGAAGTGTTAAAGAAGGTGGATCTTCATCTTGCTGTTTGGACAGTTTGATTGAGGATATAAGGTCTATGAGCTCAAAAAAGACAAGTTAATTAGCAGCAACAGTTGTATGAGTTTAATACTTTTTAAATGGTTTGTATTATTTGGAAATTTAGTTTTGCGTTTGAAAGCGTATCCTATCCTGTATTGGTGATTTGTGAGAATAAATTTTATTTTAAAGTAATATTAACAAAACCGAGTCATTTTTTTACCAGAGATATTAACTACAATTTTCTTGATGAAATCTCAGTTTCATCTTTAAAAAATTTTTTTTGCTAGCTTACTAATGTGCTTCAAATTCAGTTAAGTCTTCGTGGCACAGCTGCAGCCTTTTCAAATAAGAATCTAGTTAGTGATAACTGAATAAATTTGGAATGAATTAATTCTTGATATTCATTGAATAATGAGTTGTACATATATAGTAGTACAAGAAGACGTGAATAGTGTGAAGATGGATATGCAGACGTCTTATAGTGTATGTGAAACTCTTTACAACATAGAATTTGTTATGGTAACCTTATCATCCTCCCGCAAATTGTAAGGGAGCTGGGCGAACTGATAATTTGAAAATAAAAGGCCTGAAAGTAGATTTGGACGCTGCCTTTGTTAAGACATCTGCTAGCTGCTCCTTTGACGACAAATAATGCACTTCTAACTGTTTGGTCAGCACCCTTTCACGGATGAAATGTAAATCAATTTCCAGATGCTTAGAACGTGAGTGGAAGATAGGTGAAGATGTGAGATACGTTGCACTGATGTTGTTGCACCAAAGGACTGGTGTGGTGAAAGTTGAAATGTGTAATTCGGTCATGAGAGATTGCAGCCAATGAAGCTCATTGACCGAAGATGCCAAGGCTCTATACTCTGCTTCAGTGGAGGAGCATGCGACTGTGCATTGTTTGCGGGAGCTCCAGGTGATGAGATTACTACCAACAAAAATAGCAAATCCTGTGGTTGACTTGCGGTCATCTAGATTACCGCCCCAATCAGCATCGGAGTAAACATTGATGTTAAAATGAGACAATTTTTGTATTAAAAGTCCATCATGTTTAGTGGCTTTAAGATACCGCAATATTCTTTTTACAGCAATCCAGTGATCTTCAGTTGGGCAATGCATGAACTGAGATGCTTGATTGACAACGTAACAAATATCCGGTCGAGTCATGCAGAGATACTGCAAACCACCAACTAGACTACGGTAAAGAGTAGGATCATAAAAGGGTTTTCCATTGGAGACTAGACGAACAGTTAGAGAGGATGGTGTGGTGACTGTATTCGCATCTGCCATGTTAGCTTTGTCAAGCAATTCAAGTATGTACTTGGACTGAGTTAGAATGAGACCATCGGCTACCCAAGATGCCTCTATCCCAAGAAAATAACTGAGTTTTCCCAAGTCTTTAACTGGAAATTTTTCTTTAAGTGACCAAATAGTGCAGCTCAAGAAGGAATTATCATTGCTAGTGAGAAGCAGATCATCTATGTATAGTAAGCAAAAGGCATGTACCTGACCACGTTTGTAGTAATAAAGAGAGCTGTCTGTTTTCGAAGCATTAAAACCAAGGCGAAGAAGAGCGTTGCTAAGACATTTTTACCATTGTCTGGGCGCTTGTTTGAGTCCATAGATGGACTTGCGGAGCTTACATACATAATAAGGAAATGTGGGATTGATAAAGCCTGGAGGTTGTGTCATAAAAACCTCTTCATCCAAGGATCCATGGAGGAAGGCATTAGAAACATCAAGTTGATGCACATACTATCCAGAAGAAACTGCAAGTGAAAGAATTAATCGAACTACTGCCGGTTTGACTACAGGGCTGTATGTATCAATGAAGTCAATTCCAGGTCGTTGATGAAAACCTTTTGCAACCAGTCGTGCCTTGTAGCACTCTATTGTACCATCCTTCTTTATTTTAATTTGATACACCCACTTATTGCCAATTACATTTTGATGTTTGTGCTTAGGTACAAGGTCCCATGTGTGGTTATCCATTAATGCTTTGTACTCCTTTGCCATAGCTCGTTGCCATTCAGGTGCTTTGTGTGCTTGTTTGAAGGTGGTAGGCTCAGTAACATGGGAGGTGGTTGAGAGGTGTGCTTTTGGTTTAAGGGAATTAGTTTGAGATCGTGTGATCATTGGATGGGTACGAATGGATGGATTAGGATAAGAAGTGTAGTTGGTTAGGTCAACAACTAATGATAGTTCTGGGGATGAGAGAGATAAAGGTTGTTGTGGGAGATTGGGAGGATAGAGACGTTGGAGGGGAAGAGGTTGTCGTAGTGAGAGGTGAGGATGGGAGTTGATCCGTATGGGATGAGGTAGGGTTAGGGGATGTGGATGAGGGAGGATTTGTGGATAAAGATGGTGGGTTGGAGTTGGGAAGAGAAGCTGATGGTATTGTAATTAGACTTTGGAGGTGACTAGGAATTAAAATTATGCCCGAAGTGGTGTCTTGAGCATCAGGTGCGAACTCTTGAAGTGTAGCAAAAGGATAAACCTGATCATAGAAAACAACATGCTGTGAGATGTAAATTTTTAAAGAAGACAAATATAAACAATGATATCCTTTATGAGTTTTACTGTAACTGAGGAAAACACACTTGGCAGATCATGGTGATAATTTGTTAGGACTATAAGGACGAAGCCATGGATAACAGAGACACGCAAAGGAGTGCATGTCAAGATAAGTGGGCAATTGATAAAATAATTTCTCAAAGGGCGATGCATTGGCCAATGTGGAGATGGGTAACCGATTAATGATGTACAATGCTGTATCAAAGGCATAAGTCCAGTATTGCATGGGAACACTGGAATGATGAATCAAATATAAGGCGGTTTCAACAATATGCCTATGTTTACGTTCAACCAAACCATTTTGTTTAGGTGTGTGGGGATAAGACACACGATGTGAAATTCTATTATCTTGTAAATATTTGGAGAGAACTTGATACTCTCCTCCCCAATCAGACTGAAGAGATTTAATGGGACATTCAAAATATTTTTCCACCAGATGTCAAAATTTAATAAAAATATTCAAAACTTCAGACTTTAATTTCATGAAATAAATCCAACAATACTTGCTGTAGTGATCATAAAAAAGTACATAGTAGCGAAACCCATGAATAGATTGTATTGGAGCTGGTCCCCATACATCAGATGAAATAATTTCTAATGGCTTAGAGGCTAATGAGATGGAAAAAGAAAAAGGTAATTTATGACTCTTGCTAATATTGCATGCATGACATGCATTATTGTCACTATGATAGGGAATATGAAAATGACTAAGGACTTGTTTGACAGTTAAGATGTTGGCATGATCAAGGATGGAGTGCCATTGAGACAAAGGGGCGGCTAGGAATGCAGTGGGACGTGAGTGGTGTAAGTGAGACGATTACGGATGGAGTTGGTCCAAAAACATGGAGTACAAGCCATTATCATTCGGGCCTGTATGCAACACCTCCTTCGTTCGGATATCCTTAATATCAAAAGAGTCAGGAAAGAATTCAACAGATACACCATTAGAGTTAGTAAAGGCAGAAATAGATAGTAAATTAGAGCAAGATTGTCGAACATAAAAAATATCATTGAATTTGTAAACATGATTTTGAGACCAAAAAATAAAAGAACCTGTGTGAGAGATTGGAAGGGAATTACCGTTGCCTATCTTAACTGAATCGGTGCCTTGATAATCTGAATGAAGAGTGAGATTGTCTAAGTTAGGAGTCAAGTGATGAGTGGCACCTGAGTCAAGTATCCATGCTTGGGTAGATGAGACTGAGGTGGTGGAGGCAGCAAGATGTGAAGTGGGGCTGATGGGCGGTCTTTGGGTGGTGCATGGCGAGGGGCATTGTAGAGCAATATGACCGAAGCCTGAGTAATTATGGCATTGTAATTGGGAGTAATCAGAAGTGCTGGTAGAAGGGAAATTGGCAGAACGAGTAGGATACAAAGTTGACCTCGTCCTCTATATGAACGGCCACTATGAGCACGTCGTGATTGGAAAGGGCTTCGACCACCACGATAGCTACTGGTGGGAGCCGAAGGTGCATAGAAAGCAGATGGTGGAACTTGATGTGTAGAAGCCTGAGCAGCAGTAATGTCATCTTCTTCATAAAGTAAAAGACCATATAATTCATCATAAGTCATATCTTCCTGCCTCTATTGAGTGGAGCGAACAAAAGGATGATAAGAAGAATCTAAACCATTGATAAGAACTTGGAGCAAATCATCTTCTGAGACAGGATTGTTTAAAGTGATGAGCTGATCAAACATTGATTTGGCTTTTTGAGCATATTGTGCGATCCTCTCAGTGGATTCTTTTGTTAACTTGAAAAATCTGGCCTTGATGGTACGGGCTTGTGACTTTGATCCAGATGAATAAGTTGTAGCCAATTTCGTCCATGCGTCAAGAGTAGTTATTACATTTACAATCTGTGAACATATGATTTAGAAACAGAACTGATAATCCATCTGAGGACTAATTGATCTTGCCTGAACCAAGTCAAAAAATCTGGATTTGGTTGATTGCGAATAGTTGCAGGTGGTGCTGTTATGGTTCCATCAATATGACCAGCAAGATCGTAACTGCGCAAGAGAGGAAGTAATTGTGCATGCCAAAACAAATAATTGGCGCTGTTTAATTTGATGGGCAAGTGGTGCGCAACATTCAGTAGAGATGGAATGCTGCTTGAAGAAGAATTTACAGCAGGGACAACAGTAGTCAATGATGCTGGAGTAGAGGCCATGACGTGAGAAGAAAAGAAAAAAAATGGTTGGTTGTTAAACCTTAATATGACTCTAATACCATGATAACTGAATAAATTTGGAATGAATTAATTCTTGATATTCATTGAATAATGAGCTGTACATATATAGTAATACAAGAAGATGTGAATAGTGTGAAGATGGACATGCAGACGTCTTATAGTGTATGTAAAACTCTTTATAACATCAAATTTGTTATGGTAACCTTATCAGTTAGAATAAAGTAAAAATACCATTATGAAAGATTGATAACAAATGTTAGTAGGATCCTGCAAGTCCTTACAGAGATTAATAACAAAACTCTTGACTTACAAACCCACCTCACAGCCTTCTTGGACTCTTATTATAACACTGGATGGCTACTGCATTTCCTCTCAGTGCTCTCTTTATTGATTTTCTTTTCTTTTGGCTTTTACCCTCTCAGTGCCCTCTTTATTGATTTTATTGGATGGCTGCTGCATAATCAGGAATGATTTTGACTTCGAAGCCTCAATATTTGCTTAAACGAGCTTCAATATCTCTATTATAAAGTAGTTCCCCATGGATATGCTCATAGTTTAGGAAGGTAATATTAAGACTAGCAAAGCCTGAAAGCTAGCTTGAGCTTGAGATGGGAAAGGAAACATAAGCACATGAGGAGCAGGAGGAACACAAAGAGGAAGAGGAGGAGGAGGAAAAGGAATTGATCTTTGCTCCATCTTATCTTCATTCAATTGTGTCTCAAACTCATCCATATATTTCTTTCTTTTTTTTTTGAAATGAACTCATCCATATATTTCTAAATTAAAGCAAATTATAATGGTTATTATAATAAGACAATTAATATAAGTTTACCGGCATGCACTAATAATAATAATATATCTACTGAAACCCATCATGTTACAAATAATAATAATAGCTTGTGGGGGAGACATTTATATATATTTGATATTTTTATCTCTTCTCTCAAATCCAACATTAAACATTATAAAATTTACAAAATTGTTATGCTCAAGAAGAATTTTTCACATATCTTTATTGTAAGAGGGGAAACCATAAATTTCTAATTAAATTTTTATCTCAGATTTTATAAAACTTTATTTCTCCATCTTCTTTTTTATTTTTCTTGTTTGCTAGAAACCCACCATGTTACAAATCATCAATAGTTGTAATGATAGGTGTTGAATTTTCTTATTTTTGGTTCTTAATACTTGGATAATTGTTGGGTTTTGTTCTTCTTCTTTTTCTTCTTTATTTTGTTGATGTTTTTATTTTTTTAAAAAAATTTTGAGGTTGTTGTTGCTGCTTTGTAAAATATAGGAAAAAAAAAGCTATTTGAATTGATTTTTGTTAGGTTATTGTCACATTGTTGTTGCTATTTTATGGTTTTTTCTGGTTGTTTTCTAAGTGTTATTAGGTTGTTGTTCATGTTTTTTTGCTTGTTTGATTTTTTTATTCTATTTTATTTGTTTGATTTCTTTAAATGTTATAAAATTTTTAGTGAATAAGTGAGTTAAAATGTTTAAAATTGAAACATATGATTTTCTTACTAAATAAATTAAATGAATATGGTTGTTTTTGTAAAATTATGGTTTTTTAATTATTGATGATTTTTTATAAAAGAAATAAATTCGACCACCGTATTTGTTGTCATAAATTATTATTTATATATAAGAACAACCACCGTATTTTTTTATTTCAACCAAAGAATCAAAACTCTGATACCACTTTGTTGGGAAAAATCTAACTAATTAAATCAATTAATAAACAAGTCAAAATAAAAACCAAAATTAGAAAAAATAAGAGCGTACAAGATTTACGTGGTTCGACATTTAATTGCTTACATCCATGGAGAGATATCAATTCTTCACTATATGAGATAAAATACCAATGCAAAAAACTGTCACTCACCTTAAGTTGATTAGCTCAAACTCACAATTTTGTATCACCTACTCATATAAACTAGAAAAATACATATTCTTTGCCTCAAACTCTAGAAACCTAGATAACCTCTCTATAAATCATAGAGATAAATACCACCCTTCTATAAACCCTAGAAGAAAATATCACTCTAGAAACCCTAAAGAAAAACACAAGAACGCATATTGGTGTTTTCCAAAGTAGCCCCTTGAATGTTACTCCCACACCTAAACCCCTTGATGTTATTCCCACATCAAGCTCATTGTTGTTATTCCCACATCAAAATATAATTGTCACTCAAACTTGCCAATCTCCAATTTATCTTGTGTTTCTGGCTTCCACCACCACACCCCATAAAAACCCATGAATCCTTATATTTATAGACCACTAAAATTTTGACCTCCAAGTAAACTTGTTGGGGAGGTTTTAGAATAATTCTAAAATTAATTCCTTTTCACGAAATTGATTTTGCTAATTGATACGGACCAGACAGCCATGAATTATATGGAGCGTTTGGATTTTGGAAAAGATGTCACAATGCACAATACAGTTTCTAAAGATTCTAACGATCCAAACTCGATTAAACTGTGGAACCCATAATACATCAAAATGAACTGTGGGTTTACCCGTAACACGATAGCTTTAGGTCCAAAATCTATCGTTTAGGGCCTTAAATTTTAGTTTGAAGTTTTATATTTATTTTTAGTGTGTTTTGTTAGGTTTTTCCCTTTTCTTTTAGGTTTTTTTCCCAAACAGTATTTAAATGTTGTTTTGAGTTGTTTCAGACAATTTTTGCTAAATTGAAATTGAATTTCTTTTTTCTCCCAATTTTCGGTGTTCAATTATAAATCAATGAACCTTGGATATCTATTTCCTGGTATTCGTGTTGAATCAACATGTTATATAAGGTTGTTTGATGACCATTTGTGCGCGAATCAATGGCAGGTGACAATTACCCTTTGAATTTAGGCTTCCGCTACATCACTAAACCCAATCCAATTTAAATTCCTCACAAATTTATGTCAAAAACCTAACAATATTTATTCCTCTTAATAAACAATGTCAAAGAAGGTGGATCTTTATATTTATAGACCACTAAAACTTTAATCTTCAAGTAAATTTATTTGGGAAGTTTTAAAATAAATCCTTATCAAAAAATTGATTTTCCTAATCCAAAGTCAATTTGATTACCTCACAAATTTAAGTCAAAAACCTAATGATATTTATTCCTCATAATAAACTGTGTCAAAGAAGGTGGATCTTCTTCTTGTTCTTTGGATGGTTTGAATGAAGATATAAGGTATATGAGTTTAGAAAAGACATGTCGATTGACAGCAACGATAGTATAAATTTTTTTTTAGAAAAAAAATAGGAGAATGAATAATAATTAATGATAGGACCTTTGACCTATTAATGTCTTAAAGAGAATCATACTACAAAGCTAAATCAAAATTTGGCATAGCAACAGTTGTGTATGGGGCTTAAACTTTGAATATTTTGTATTATTTTGGACAAATTAATTTTGTTCATGTGATTTCGACAAATTAATATTTTCTAATAATAATTTCTCTTTGAATATTAGGATTTAGTTTGTATTATTGGTAATTTATGAAAATAAAAGAACTACCTCATATTATATGTTTTATTATATTTAGATAATCTAATTTCTCATCAATTAAAAAAATGATTCCATTTTTTATTTCTATATTGGAAGTGGATCAAATTTTGACTATTTTAATTCTTATTTGTTATTAAGTTTTTAAAAAATATGTCCGTTATCAAATTTTTTAAAAGGGTTATTTGCAAATAAAATCATGACATTTAGTGTTTTTTACAATTTAATCACAACATTTTGATTTTGGCAAAATATAACATCAATTTGCAGAATTTTACAATTCGAAAACACTAATCAATAATCTAGTGTAATCTTGCTAGCGTGGCAGGCCAGAGTTGACTCAATTGTCCACCTGAAATTTTTTTTCCACATAAAAAACTGTGTGTTTTAATAAAAGAATCAACACAAAATAAACTTGAAAGCCTTGTACATTTTCTCCTTCTTCTTCGTCTTCTTCTTCTTCTTTTTCCTCTTCTTCCACTGGATAACTCAACAAGAAACCTGACCCCACAAAAATTCTTATCATAAGATGGACCATAAAAACTAAGAGGCTTCTCTGGTTCTTCGGACAATGCCAAACGAACCATAACTATCAAATTACCTAAAAAATCCATAGTGATTGCCAAATTCAACAAATGGGCATGTAAAAAAAATTCCCAAAAATTGAGCAGAATAACTAATTAAAGAGAACCCCGTAAAGATCAAGAGAACTTACAAGAGGAGCATGAATTCTAAACCCTCTTGGAGCATCTGACAGCTGTTGTTGTTCCATATCTTTTAGCAGAAGAAATTTATATAAAAATTAGAAAAGAGGTGGTATCGGAGAAAACCCAGATTGAGAACCACCAAATTGCAAAGAAATCAAAAGTCAAAACAAAAGGTATATGGGCATTTCGTTGGTGAAAAATTGTGGGGTTTTAACGTCTACAGATGTTGAAAAAACAAGGAATAAAAAACGAAATGAGTTTCTTTTGTTAGATTTTCTTGATAACAAGACATCATAAACATAAACCCTAAGGATCTTTAAAAGCTAAATATTTTCATGATACAATAAATAAATAGGATAGAAAACTTACTTGAATTCACAAGAGAATTAACACTTGAAGCCATTGATGAGAAATTAATTTCTCTCTCTTGTCCCTTAATTTCTTAATCATAGCCTATAAATGGAGTTAGGGTTGTATTTTTTTTTAGTTAGGAGAGCGAGGACCAATTTCATTATATATTTATATATATCCTTATTTAATTTGGTACGTCAATCACGTAACCCTAATATAAACGTATGAGATTAATTCACGTAATTTTAATCTAATTAGGCTTAGGATTTTACTTTAATTAATTTTAATTGGGCCATATTAATGGGCTTATTTTCTAAGATTCTCTCACTTGATCCAATTAAAATTAATATAACAATTACTGTGGTCATAATAATTAATCTTTTATGATTTCATCATAATAATATAATATGAAAGTTGTTCAGTGTGAGTTATGACGGTTATGTCCTATTTCATTGAACACTCCCTTTCATATACTACAACACTTACAATCTATCATATCATATCCATAATTAAAAACATTTAAAACATAATTTCATAATGGTCCACGATAATATCAAATAATGACTTTCCTATTTAACTTTAAATCAATCATGTGTACACAAACATAAGAAACAGAAAATCCATAATGCATATCAGAAACACATAATAGAGCTCAGAGTGTCATTATATAACCAGTCATCCTAATCATCACTACAACCAAGGCCCATCCTTAGAACATGTTCCTTAAATAATTTTGGTTGTAGGCATTTCGTTAAAGGATCCGTAATCTTAAGTTCAGTACTAATGTGCTTAATAGACACTCTTTGTTTCTGAATCTCCTCTTTAACAACAAAATACTTTAATTCCATATATTTGACACCTTTCGAGTATTTGTTATTTTTAGAGAAGAACACTACTGCGAAATTATCACAATACATTTTTAGTGGCTTGGTAATGGTGTCGACAACTCCTAGTCCTGAAATAAAGTTCCACATCCATAATGCATGAATTGTGGCTTTAAAACATGCTACAAACTCTGCCTCTATAGTGGATGAAGCAATGATAGTTTGTTTTGCACTTTTCCACGACAGTGCTGCCTCTACTAATAAAAACAGGTAACCGAATGTGGACTTTCTACTATCAAGGCATCCAACAAGATCTGAATCTAAATATCAAATCACCTCCAGTTCATTGGATCTCTTATATGTAAGCATGTAATTCTTTATTCCTTGAACGTACCTCAACACTTTCTTTGCAGCTTTGCAATGATCAATTCTAGGATTACTTTGATACTTGCCTAACATTCCATTCGCAAAACTGATGTCCGGTCTGGCACATGTTTGCAAGTACATCAAACTTCTGACAACAAAAACATATGGAATTGATTTTATTTGTTTTCATTCAATATTATTTTCGGACATTGCATAAAACTAAATTTGTCACCTTTCTTTATGGGAACAACCCCAGGTGAACATTTATTCATGTTAAACTTTTCAAGAACTTTTTCAATATAGGCTTTATGAGATAATCCTAATAATCCACGTGATCTATCATGAAAAATTTCTATTCCAATCACATAGGATGTCTCTCCCATATCTTTCATTTCAAAGTTCTTGGCAAGAAATTCTTTAGTCTCACGCATCATGCCTAAATCATAAGCAGCAAGCAAGATATCATCAACATACAAAACTAAAAATATAAACTTACTCCCACTGACCTTTTGGTATATACATCGATCAACAATATTTTCTTTAAAACCAAAAGATGTAATAATGGTATTAAACGTAATATGCCATTGTCGAGAAGCTTGTTTAAGTCCATATATTGATTTCTTGAGTTTACACACCATTTGACTTTCACCTTCTATGGAAAAACCTTTAGGTTGATCCATGTAAACCTCCTCCTCTAAATCTCTATTCAAAAAGGTTGTTTTCATATCCATTTGATGTAACTCTAAGTCATAATGAGCAACTAGTGTCATAATTATTCTTAATGAATCTTTCTTTGAGACTGGAGAAAAGGTCTCTTTATAATCAATGCCACCTTTTTTAGTATAACCCTTAGCTACAAGTCTGGTTTTATATCTTTCAATATTGCCTTTTGAGTCATGCTTTTTCTTAAAGACCCATTTACACCCAGCTCCTTTACAATTTTTTAGCAATTTAACAAGATCCCATATATTGTTTTGCTTCATGGATTTCAACTCATCTTCCATGGCATCAACCCATTTATCAAATTCAGCACTACTTATAGCTTATGAATATGAAACTGGATCCTCATTAATTCCAATATCAAAATTTGACTCTTACAAATATACTACATAATCATTCAGAATAGCTTATCTTCTTTCTCTTTGAGATCTTCTTACTACTATTTCTTATGGTTCATTTGCATTAGTCATATGTGAGTTAGTTACTTGACGGGATGGTTCTTCATCTAAATGTTGTTCAGTGTTATTATTATATCCTTCAACATTAGGAACAATATTCGGCAAAGTAATGAATGAAGGAACATTCATGTGTAAAGGAACATTTACACTAATTTCATTTATCTCCATATTTTGTTGTTCATCACTCCCACTAACATCACAATTCTCAATAAATTTTGCATTTCCGGTTTCAACAATCCTCGGACTATGTTTTGGATAATAAAATATGTACCCTTTAGATTTCTCTAGGTAACTAATAAAGTAACCACTAACAGTTCGAGAATCTAACTTTCTTTCATGTGGATTATAAATTCTTGCTTCTGCTGGGTAACCCCAAACATGTAGGTGCCGTAAATTAGGTTTCCTTCATGTCCACAATTTAAAAGGGGTCTTTGGACTGCCTTACTAGGAACCCTATTTAATAAATATGTTACGGTTTTAAGTGCATACATCTACAATGATTTTAGTAAAGAGGAGTTACTCATCATACTCCTAACCATATCCATCAAAGTCCGATTATGCCTTTCTACTGTACCATTTTATTGAGGTGTACCTGGCATAGTATATTATACACATATGCCATGACTTTCAAGGAGTTTTGCAAATGGACTAAGACACTGTTCAGACTCATCATATTTTCCATAATATTCACCACCTCTATCATATCTTACAATTTTCACCTTTTTATCTAATTGCCTCTCAACCTCCTTTATGTATACCTCAAGAGCATTGACTGATTGAGATTTTTCATGAAGCAAATAGATATAACCATAACGTGAAAAATCATCAATAAAGGTGATAAAATATCTTTCTCCATTAATAGCTAGAGTGTCAAAAGGTCCACAAATGTCAGTGTGTATAATTTCAAGAAGTTGGGTGCTTGTTGTGGCTCATTTCTTGGATGTTTAGTTTGCTTACCCTTAATACAATCCACACAAATCCCGAGATCAATAAAATCTAGATTTGGAAGAATTTTATTATTACGTTTAAGTCCAATACTGCTATTCATGGTAAGCAAGGATTCAACAAAAATATTATCAATTTTTAATCTGTATAAGCCATCAATAAGAAAATTGGAACCAATAAATCTAGAATTCTTAAACAAACTAAAACTATTAGATCCAAATTTGCCATTAAAACCATAAACATCTAGTCTACAAACGGAAATAAGATTTCCACTGATTGAAGGTACATAAATGGTCTTAGATAAGTCTAATTGATAGCCACTATCTAAGATTAAACGGTAAGTTCCAATGTCTTCAACCGGTGCCTTCATGTGATTCCCCATAAAAAGAAAATCACTTGTTGGGTTTGTGGTTCGGATCGTAATGAATCCCTGCATCATATTAGCCACATGAGTAGTAGCACCAAAATCAAGTCACCAAGTATTATTAGGAACTTCAGCTAAGTTTGATTCAAAAATTGGAGAAGCATAATGAAAGATACCTTTCTTTTTGAACCAAGCCTTGTGTTTTAAGCAATCTTTCTGATAGTGTCTTTCTTTCTTACAAAAGTGACATCTATTAATCTTCATAGTTAATTTGTTATAGTTAATTTGAAAAGGCCTATATTTAAGAGGAAGTGAGTTCAATATAAATTGTACTAAGAAGGAATCCTCCATGCCAATCCTAAGGACTTTAGTCTTGCTGCGATATTAGTCATCTTAATGATATGATCTTGCATGCCTTTTGACCCATCATACTTTATGGTCGTGAGCTTTGTCATTAATGTACCAGTGAGAGACTTGTCAGCATAACAAAAATGTTCTTCCACAAATGCTAGAAATTCTTTAGCACTTTTTGTTTGTGGAATGGTCGACTTAATGTTGTTGGCAATTGTCATTCATAAGAACTTTAGGCATAATTTGTTACTGCGTTCCCATGCCTTAAAGTGCAACTTCTCAGCTTCACTACTTGAATCAGTAATAGTAGTGGGTTTATCTTCCAATAATGCTAAGTTGAGATCCATAGAGTTTAAATGGAAATCAACTTGCTCATGCCATTCAGAGAAGTTTGTACCATTAAATACAGTAACAGACGATGCATGTGAATGAATTGCAATAGCTACAAAATATAACATAAAGCTCACAATTAATATAGATTTAGAAAAACAATAAAGTAGTTCTCCTTTGGGTAGATACTACAACATACTTAAAATACCATGTAAATAAACATAATAGGTAATCATCATATTTTAATTAAACATATCTAGCATCTTTGGATAATCAAACATATTCAACCAAAACATAATAATACACCCCAATAATATTTAACGATCACAGAATAACAATTCACCTTTGGGTAAACTCTTAATTCTATCAATTGTTAAATGTTAATTTTTCATCATTCACGGTATTTCATCAAAAATATAATATATACATGTAATAACACATTCTAGTTTAAGTCACTTTGACAACTATAAACTATAACAATAAATACATGTATTTTATTCATAATAAAATATGACAAACATAAACTTATAATAGTGCCATTCTCAGATAAACATAATAATTAT
>CATIWM010236669.1:0-25524 GCA_949671775.1 Mallotus repandus
GGAATGATGGGTTGGGCGGGAATTTATACCTACTTATATTGAATAAACTGTTTTGCAATTATCATGGCTGTAAAATTTTCTGTGAAAAAGCACCCTGCACAAAGATGTAGTAGCTCTTACAAGGTTATTTTTTATATACAGGGAGAAGGTGGTCTTTTTACACCTCAAAAATGACTTCAGAAGCATCAGTCAAAGCAAATATTTGTACGGCATATATTTAATTAAATTTAATTATTGGGGAAGTTAAAAGAGGATAATCATATTTTAATTTCAAATTAACGACAGTCGACATAAACTCTTTTGATTAATCCATTAATTAACACCGCATGATCCAACGCTCAATATTTCTCATTTCTCAAACTCAAACTAATCTCACCCGTCCGATCTTTCAATAATTGGAATCATTTCCCTTCTGTTTTTTTTTCTCTCCTGCTCTCCTCCTCACTTCGCAGCCTCACTCCCTTCGCTTCATCGTCCTCGTAAAAAACCGGTTATTTTCCGGTCACCTCCGATCGGGTCTCTCGGTTCCGTGTCGGCCTCGATTCCTCTCTTTCCTTCAGGTCCGTTTTTGTTTTTGTTTTTGTTTTTGTTTTCATTTTTCAAAATTTTATTCATTTCGATCCGTTTACGCGTATCTTACTCGTTTACGATTTTTCTAAAATAAAATTCTGAATTTTAAAAGCACTGAAATTTTAAATTTTTTCGCGATTTCTCGGCAACCAAACAGCAACTAAACCAAAGAAAAAAAAAATCTAAAATTTAGTGTTCAAGTTCCGATTTTTACTCAAAATATCTTAAATTTATGTCATTTTTCATTATTTTTTTATAGATTTTTCTGGTGTGAGAGTTTTGTGTTTATTTTTTGGTTCTAATTTTGAAATTAATTTAATTTTTAATTTCAAAAGGACAAAAAAATCACTATCAAAAAAGAGAAAAATAGTAAAAAAACAGAATCTTTTTATAGACTTTCCATTAAAATTAATAATGAAAGTAGGAATCTGAATCTCGATTTGATTTTCTTCCCATTTTCGTGCAAGTTTCTAATGTGCGCCTGGTGGTAGCTCGCAACCCGCGTTTGCGTTGTACTATTTGTTGGAATTTTTGTAGTGAAAAGGGCCTATCTTAAGGTCTAAGCTTTTCATTGATTCGAGCAGAAATATATATATATATATATATCTAAAAAGATTGGTGCGTTTTGCTGTATACCCTTTTGCTTGTTTTTTAAAAATCTTTCTGTTTACAGGCATTGATTTTGGGCTAATTTATTGATCCACAATGGCCACTGCTACGGAACTCGAGAAACGTATCCTCTTTTTCACTTTATTTTTACTCTCTGAATTTGTTTCTGTTTTGCTTTTTAAGTGAATACAGGAGGGATTGTTCATGTTGTATTAAAATTTCCTGGAAATGATTTTTTGTATGTGTGGGTGTGTTTGAATGATAATCTAAAAAGGGTTTTAAAGAGTTTTGGTTTTATGTGGATAATACTGTTATCTATGTTTTGGTTCTATCATCGGAAAGAAATTTTATACTGAGAGTGCCGTGTCAAAGCTCAAAAGGGTTGTTGGTATTTATTTATTTATGTGTTGTTCGACGTTAGATTTTCTGTTTGTACTCTTTTATTGTGTATTTGTTGAATTTGTTGCCAACGTGATGAAAATGAGACCGTAGTCTTGTAATTTTTCTTATGATTTGATTATTTCATTAATTGGCTTAATTTTTTCTTGAATAAAGATTGTTCTGTTCTTAACCATGTAATGCAGCTGAGCTTGTTTCTAATGGATTGAAGTCAGATGCTGATAAATTGGCTACAGTAGATGCGGTATGTCATGTTTATTGATCTCACTTTTTTGGTTACACATGATAGCTTGGACAAGATTGATCCATTAGCATCACTGATATTTGAAAGCGTGGTCATATTTCATTAAAATTTTTCTATTATTCGAATATTCACTTTGTGGGTTGATCTAGGAGTTATGAAATGCTTAAAAAAAAATCCATGGAAATGTTTTTTTTTTCTTCATTATAACATCTGTTTAAGCACAGTATTTTATTAAGGTTATTCGGATCATTTTTCATGGTTTGCGTGTTGCACTTGGAGCCACTTGGTTGCTCGTTTATCTTCTCACTTGCCTTGGAACATTTTTATTTTCAGGCTTCTGGAAAAGATGGAACACCATCTCACATAACTTCATCCATTTCCTCTTCAGTGAATGCTACTTCTAATGCTAGCATTAAAAGTGAGGCTGATAAAGACTTGGCTGGAGAGCACAACAGTTACAATCCACCTACTAGTAGTTACAACTATTACTACCCAGGTGAGATATTCAAGACAGTTATATGCTTGTATACATGATTTGAGACACAATCGATTCAGTTTCAGCTCTGAATGTGGCTCTAGTTCTTTTTGAATACGCAGCCCTCAACCGAGGGAATGGAGGAAAATTATCACTACATTTGGACCCAACTAGTTTTGAACTAAGACCAAGTTGAGCTGATTTGTGTTCAGTTGATTGTTTTTCTGTTATGTTGTTGACTAGTGTAATACGGGGTACTTTTCAGTGTATTGCATGATGCTGAGAGTTTGTATTTTTGTGATTAAAAACTGATTTTGTTAGTGCTATACGTTGAAATGGGATTTTAAAGCTAATGGTGCAATCATGTAGAGAAGAACAATTTTATGACTTTAGCATGTCTTGATAATCTCAAAAAGCTTCAATCTTAAATTTGAAACATGATCACATAGAAAGTGTCAGAATTTCGTGTTGCAGTCATGAACAAATTGAGCAGGATTCTGAGACAGCTTCAAGCCTCTTAAATCAGTCTGAGGTTTGTATGTATAATATGCATTCGTAGAAAATAGTGTACAATATTTTTTGCAATTGGAGTTTTATTTCTTGTAGTTTATTTGCAACTCCAAATTGTATGATTGGAGAGATTAGATCTACTTACTGTTGATTCATTGTTCAAAGTTAACTCTTTGTTACAGGATATGGTGGGTCCTTCACACAGTTGGATGATCATGGATATTTTCAAGCAGATGGGTCTCATATGGTATGTTCTTTAAATATTTACTTGGAGACCTATTAACATAAATTTGGGATATTATGCACCATTCTTATTTGCTGATATGTATGCTGCTGGCCCACTACATGCATTTTGCACAAATGTGTCTTGTTGACAACTTGTAATAAAGTTTATTCGCTAATATATTCAGGGAATTCAATCAGACAATGGATCAGTAGTCTATTATTTTCCGGGCTATACTACATATGCTCCTGCGGCAGTTGGGGCTGATGGGCAAAGTGTTGGTCAACAGCCATATTTTTCTTCCTCTGGATATCTTCAGCATCCTGTTTCTTATGGAACAGATGCTGTGCCTTGTTATTCATGGGATTCAACATATGTTGGCGATGTCTCAAATGGAAGTCTTAGAAATGGAAAATATAGTTCTATTAAGTCAAATGGTTTGAACTCTATGAAATCAAATGGCAGTGTTGGTGGGAAATCTTCTAAGTCAACATACACCCAACAAATGAGATCCTTAAACAAGGTATGAATATTTGTAGCCATTCTAAATGGCTATAATCAAATAACTCTTACATGCTACACAAAACATTCATATCTTCTGTCAAATGTTTTCTTTGTTTTGTAAAACATTGACAACAAATTTGTAGATTTGCATTTATTTTGATTCACATTAGGATGTGATGGAAGCAGGATTTCTAGCATAAGTTTGCCTTAAACTTTAGGTTTTTGTTAGGGCTTTTCCTGTGTTTTATTTTCTTCTTTTGAAGGGTAAGTTTTTTGAAAATATTAGTCATTCATGAGATTCATTCACATCTGTTTATAATATTGTAACTTTAGTTGGGTAATTTCAATGAGCTTTGAAGTTGTTCCTTAAAGAATGGGAAAGTATTTGGTCATTGGTTCTCCCTCTGGCTTTGAATTGTTTTCTGATGTAGCATTTTTTTTTTTACAGGTTTCTCCATTGAGTTCTGATTTCTCAGCAGGTCCCTTGAAGGGATACCATCCTGTAGGAAATTTTTCTTCGTTCTCTGCTCATAAACAAAGTCCATTTTCCAATAGTGGTCATGTGAACTATAGACAAACCGGGAGGATATGGAATGGAAATGATAGAAATAAATCAAGAGACCGATTCCATAAGAACAGTGATTTTGAAACCTCAAATGAATTAACTTGTGGTCCTAGGGCCTCTAACAAATTTGCTCCTTTGGACTCCTCTGTCAAGGAAGACTTGGGGACCACAGTGTGTAGGGATCAATATAACCAACCAGATTTTGAAACCGAGTATACAAATGCCAAGTTCTTTGTTATCAAATCTTACAATGAAGATGACATTCATAAGAGCATTAAATATGACGTATGGGCGAGTACTCCAAATGGCAACAAAAAACTAGATGCAGCATTCCAAGAAGCAGAGCAGAGATCAAGTGAAAGTGGCATAAAATGTCCTATTTTCCTTTTTTTCTCGGTTAGTTGGGAACACATATCCTTTTACATCCATTATAGGTTGCCATCAATTTTTTTTTTTTTTTATATATATAATTGTTACCTTGAAGAAGTTATAATTTTTCTCCCTGTTGTTGCTGCTTATAACTTCAGGTTAATGGAAGTAGACAGTTTGTTGGGATAGCTGAGATGGCTGGGCAGGTGGATTTTGACAAGGACATGGACTTTTGGCAACTTGACAAGTGGAATGGTTTCTTCCCAGTTAGATGGCATGTCATAAAGGACATTCCTAACAATCAGCTATGGCATATCATCCTTGAAAATAATGAGGGGAAGTCTGTAACTTTTAGCAGGGACACCCAGGAGGTATCTCCTTTTCTTTCAACAGCATTTTTCTCTAGTGTATTCCAGTTTTCCTGTCATGAACCTACCTGGCATTTGAGATGTTTACGGTTATTATAATTCTTTTTTTCATGTTCTGTTTTGAGTAAATATTGATGGAAATATATATTGTTGCTTGCATTTAGTGATTTTCTTGCATGGTGTTGTGTTTCATTATTAATGTTGGCTCCTCATGACCAAGCCAGTATCAGGAATGAAAACTGAGAGAACCGAGTTTTGAATTCATGATCCCCTCCACTCCCACGTCGATATCAAAACTGCAAGAAAAAGACATGTACCTTTTATACAACAGTATCAATTTGTGGAAGAAATTTATTGTTTTTTTCTGTGTTCACTCGTTATATTAGAAACTGATATTAGTTGAGGCTATTGTTATGTATAGGTCGTTTTCATATAGTTTAATAACTAAGAGAATTTATTTCCAAACAGATAGAATTGTTTCTAGGATGGTCACATTTAAAGTCTCTGTTCATGTCCGTTATTTTCCATGGTTGCTTAACAAGATTTTGCCATAACAATTCGCAGATTGGACTCAAGCAAGGTTTGGAAATGTTGAATATTTTTAAGAGGTATTCAGCTAAATCGTCATTGCTGGATGACTTCAATTTCTACGAGAATCGAGAGAAGTCTATTCATGTTAAAAAGATCAATAAGCCTGCAACTCTGCGAATGGAGATAAACAAAAATGGTGATTTCCCAGTAAGTTACTCTCTTGCCACACTTCCATTTTGTTTGTTTCTTCTGTTATTTGTCAGGTGCATTTTAAATCCCTTGGTTGTTTTACCAGAAACAGTTTTGTTAGTTTACTGTCTTTTTGAACTGTCGTCACTAAAATCCAATCTTCTTTTCATGTTGTTTTACCTTAATGTCTATTTGTTAATTCCGGCGAGGGTTGTAGTGAACTTTGCTTTCCCAATTGCTTGTTCTCATATGTAGCATCTCAATTCAGTTTTTGTAACCCCTTATTATGTGGTTCTTAGGGTCTTCTCTCTCCCTCTTGAGAAGTGCTTTTGATAAATTTTTGTTGATCTCATGTGCGTTATTGGCTCTACTATGTTGGGGACTGTGACTAAGTGCCTATATAGCAGATAATTCACCATTTAGAATCAGACTTGAAGGAGCTGAATGGCATTTAGAATATTGGTGTTTATTGCTCCCATTTTTTGGTCGATTAACAGGGATGTTTGATTATAGTAGTGAATGTTTTTTTTTAGGTGCTAATCTTACAATACTGTTTTCCTTATGCAGAAACATGTGAAAGTAGGGGAAAGGAACTATGAAGATGAACTGTGGACTAAAAAAACTACTAACCCCTCATCTCTTATCAATCTAACAAAAAATCTCTCACTCAATGGCTACAATTCGAAGAGTAATTCTGTAAAGAAGCCAGTAGAAAATTCGATTTCTCCAGCACCATAGAAATTTTAGGGCCTTTATTTTTATTATTTTTTTACTTCATTGCAATGCTGCTGTTAGAGCTCTAGAAAGGTTTTGCATCATCTTTTTTTTTTCCTTTTTATGCTTCTTTCATGTTTTATTTTATTGTCTTTTTTCGTTTCCCATTTGTAAGCCAGTTGAAAAAAAAAAGCTATTTACTTATTTAGAGTAGAGATTTATTTAATACTTGCTTTGAAGAGTACTTAATTGTGTATTTTTGACATAAATACTTGCTTTGAAGAGTACTTAATTGTGTATTTTTGTTGCATATTTGCTTTGAAGCACTGAATGATGGGTTCTTGATGCAACATTGTCGGGATATGATGCTGTTGCCATAATGGTAACATGGTCAATTGAGTTCGTGTAAAGTGGCTAAAATTCATGAAGATTTTGAGCTTTAATTCAAGGGAAAAAAAGGAAAATTAAGGGGTTTTTATGCTAGAGCTAAGCTAGCTGTTTTGGAGTTGGCTCTAAATTTTAGGCCTGGTTGGACTTGTCTGGAGTTGAATTGAACCTTGTTGAAAACTGACCATTTAATTCAGTTAAAACTGAATTAATGAACTAACTGAAATTTTTAGAATAATATATATATATATATATACGGTTTATATTCACACTTAAAGTTTTTAGAGTGTAAATGACAAATATATCCTCATTTTCAATATTTACTTTTTATTGTAATTTTTTTGAACTTTGATGGAGATTATTGCGTTCTCCAACATTTCTAAATTCTCTAAATTACTTCGTTATGTTCCATTAACAAATTCTATTTTATTAATTTAATTAATATTTGTAAAATATATTTTTGCTTTTTTTATTTTATAATAATTTTTCAATGCATACATGTAATATTTTTAGTGTTATATTTGACCACTTTATTAAAATTTTTATAGAAAATTAGAATCAGACTTATCATCAAAAAGTTTTTTTATCATGTACAAACACTTAAGCTTTTAATACAACTAAAAAATTAAAATAAATATTGCATAACTAAATTAATTAAGAAATATAACTGTTTTAAGAAAATTTTAGCACTATAGATTGAATACATTATAAACTACCATAACAAATTAATAAAAGTATAAATAGTTCTTACTATTTATAATATAAAAATTATTAAATTAAATAGATTATTTGCACTCAAGTTATTAAATTTTTATAAATAGTTCTTAGTTTTTATAATATAAAAATTATTAAATTAAAATAAATTATTTGCATTCAAGTTATTAAAATTTTATTATGTATAAATAATTAAATAATTTTTAAGATATATATTGAACTTGTCATGAGTTGAATTGAACCGAGTTGAAAACTGATCATTTAATTCAACCAACTAAAATCTTTAGTGCATATATATATATATATATATATATTCTTTAAAAATACAAGTAATTTAGTGGAAATGGTTCATGAGAGCGTAGAATCACAAATAAATGAGTTTGTTGATCTAAATTTTTCACCAATAAATTTAAATGTAAATAAATTGTCATCAATTCACTGAAACTAAATTTTGGTATTTATAATGATTATATGATCAAGGGTGGAACTAGAATTAGTTGTTAGAGCAGACGAAAATTAAATTACACTAAAATAAAATGAATTTTTCATAAAAATAAAGAGTTACAATAAAAAGTATGAAAATATTTGGGAGGTCAATTCTATTATTTGATAATTTGTCTAAAAACTTTAGAGGTAATTTTGTAATGTAGAAAAAAATTTGGGTGGGGGAAGTGGGGGCAGGGGCATAGTCCTCTTACCTATACAAGTGGTTCCGCCCCTGTGTATGATAATATTGAAGGTTTCTGAAACCATAGTATTATCAATTAAAAATTGTAATTTTCTATGTAATTTTAATAAATTCAAATACAAATTTGTAAATTCAAAGTTGAAGTTTTTTAAATAAAATTTTAATTTTTTTTGGAACAACAATAGATTATCATAAATTAAACAATAGTACACATTAGAAGGCTTGTACATTATGAAGAGCCAATTCTTGAAATAAGCCTAAAATTATTGTTTCTCAACTTTAGGAAAATCTTAGCGTGTCGAGGAAAACACAAAGTCAGTCGTATAGATTTATTGGCGGCAACAGTAACCGGAGGACAACATCTTGGTGCGCTTCATCAATCCAGACCTGTTTGAACTGATAATTTATTGGACTGATCATGATGACTATGTCCAGACAAAGGAATGATAGATTCGAGTTAGGAATTTCCATTATCCAAAAGCACTAATTTTAAACATCTTTGGAGAAATCAATCTCCGGCTATAGTACAGATTAGTGGAAGATTTGAGATTATTTTCCATTGCCCAAATTTAGAAGATTAAAATCCAAGCGAATCAGAGGACAACAGACTTATAAAGCCATCTGTACAAAAAATTTATTAACAACGTATGTATAGCTATCACCATTATTATTAGTTATAAAACTAAAAAAAATGAAAAGAAGTAAGTAATTAAGTATGGGATGATTGCAGGTTAAAGACCAACTGTCACCCTTTAGATTGATGATACTGTTTAAATAAAAAATAGAGTACTATTCACAGGGAGAGGACAAGAGGACATATTGTCATGTTTTTATATAAAATTCAATTTTTTTTTATATAAAATTCAAATTTGAAGTTAAATATATGAGAAATTTGTATATTAACTCACTAATCTTTTAATTTCTTGACTTGTAGATTTGATCTTGTAAAATTTTGCCTAATAAGAATTTGAATTGACTGTTTTTTAATTCTATTAATTAATCAAATTATTATTTTTTTTATCAAGATAAATTTCAAATAATTTATAAATGATGGATTGACTAATTATTTATTGGCTCAAAACCTGAGCCCATATGCTACCAATAAAAATCATTAACCCCTCAACCCTAACAATTTAGTAAAGTTCTGTTTGGAAGCCGAGAAAATTGATTCGGGGAAAAAAAGAAACAACCCCAAGGCCATCAAATGACGGAAAACACCAAAAACCCATTAAATACTCTCTCTACTGAATCTCCTGAGAGACCTTCAAAGATCCCTAAGACAGAAGATCTCATTGATAACGAAGAGGAAGAAGAAGAATTGCAAGAATCAAGCTTTGTTGCTAAACCAATGAGCCCAAACCCAAACCTTCAACGATACTTAATTGCTGTTGAATATATTGGTACCCGTTTCGCTGGTTCACAGAAGCAACTTAATGGCAGAACTGTTGTTGGAGTTCTTGAGGTTAGTTTTTACTTCAAATGAATCAATTAAAATAAAAATTAAGATTTTTTTGTTAATTTTTTTGGGGTGTGATTAGGTTTGTTGGCTTTCACATTGTGATTTTCTCGCTTTCTTGGGAGCAAAATGATGACTTTTTAATTTTTAGCTTTGAAGCTGCTGACTATAATTATACTGCATTGATTATTATTGTTTTTTTTAATAAAAATGTTGTATGCAGGATGCTTTTTGTAAGTTTATTGGACAGCCAGTATCAATTACCTTGTCTAGTCGAACTGTAAGTAGTCTATTTTTATTGATTTCATTACTTTACTTTTAATGTTCATTTCTTAGTTTTAAAATATCACTGCTAGCATTCAAAGTTTGGAAGATGCTAATGACATTTTGAGTAAATTCTTCTTTTTTTTTTTTAAAAAAAAATCTATCGTTGGTTGTAATATATAGAAAATGGTATGAGTAAGTATAGTAGATAATGTATATATCTGCAGCAATATGCAATGGTGTAACCAACATATTCTCATGTATTGGTGCTACGTCTATTTTTTTTTCCCAAGACCCCTTGTCTTTGCTTGCAGCCTACTTGTGGTGTTAATTGCTATTGCCCGTAGATATATCTTTAATGTTTTGTCTCTTTTTTCTTTTTGGGCTATGATATAGATGCTTAGTTTCAGTTGTTTGTAGGATGCAGGAGTTCATGCCTTATGTAATGTCTGCCATGTTGATGTTGAACGCATAAGCAAAAGGAAGCCCGGTGAAGTGGTATGTTGTGTATTTATTCACTTTTTGCTGCATACATAATGATTTGATTTGGTGAGAGCTTTACATGTTTGCAGATTCTGTTTTGTATATATATTTTTCATATGGGACTTCATGACAATGAGTGAAACAGCAACATTATTGAAATTACAGTTGAGAGGCCTTCGTTGATTTGTGAATTGGCAAGCAAAATGTCAGCATCATCTTACATTCATACATATGCACACACACACACACACACATGTATGCGGGCCTATACAGCTAGCATTGGAATTTAATGTTCTTATTAGTGGTGATTTTGCAGATTTAGGAAAATTGAGCTAATGGTTGTTTTCTTTTCTACAATTATTTACTGGTGTTTCTTTTTTAATGAAAATGCAGTTAACACCTCATGAACCAGCGGTAGTTAGAAGAGCTGTTAACCATTTCTTACAGGTGTGACTTCTTATGCATTACAAGTTTAATTTATGGAGTTTTGTCGTGCGCATTATCTTCTTCTTTCTTTCTGAGTTTCTGAATGCTTCACAATTATTTCCTTGGCCAACGGTTGATATTGCACTTTTCCAGTGACTGTGTATACATACGGAGCTATACACCTATGCATTTCCTTTCTTTGCATGCTCATTTTGATGGCTTTACTATAATTTATAGAAATATTTTTTCTCTTATGCAACTAATGTTTTGATATGTGCTGTCAAGATTCAAGGTGTGTTTGCTGGTCGTACGCTTTTGTTTGTCTCCAAGTACGTTTTGTACTATTTTAGTATATTGGGTAAAAACGTATTACTCTTATGATATTTTAGATGAAAGGAGCAAGGACATTGAAATGATTGTTCACATTCATAAGGTGTGTTAGGTAGTTACAACGTAGCAATGTATCTATACTTTGATAAGATTTATGTGTGTCTGGACTCTGGGGACATTCTGCTTACATGACATATTAAAATTAATTGCTTATATTTATGGCATTGTTAGGTGTACAATCCATCATGTTACCAACTTTTATTCAATCTAAATATTCATCTGTAAACATTGCTGCCCTATTTATGCTGATTGTTTTAACTTATAAGACTATGTGATCTTATGTTTGTGTGCATTGAAAATTGTTGTATATTATATTTTTTAAATATTATGATTATTAATTTTACTTAGTTTCTATCATGTTGGATATCATATAATTTGAAGAGTGGCCTATGGCTCAATCTGAATAAAATGTCCATATGTGCTACTAATTTTCTTGTGTACAATAACTCCTGCACATTTTGTATTTTGCTTTGACAGAAGAATGAAGGTGATATCATGGTGACTGATGTTCGATGTGTTCCTTCTGATTTTCATGCAAGATTTAAAGCTCAAGAGCGCACGTAGGTATTAATGCATACATATTCTTTTTGTAGAAATTGTGTCACAATCTGAGGCATATATTATTTAGTTGATATAATAGACTATCTATTTAAGACTGACTGCAAAGGATGAATCCTTTAGTGGTAGCAATTAGGATTGTGAATTTTGTGGAAATTAATTTTTGCTTCAATGTCAAATCTTCCTTGTCGTACACCACCTCAATATAATCTCAAATAGATGTGAAATATAAGCTATCACAGGTCATGTTATAACATTTGATATATGGTTTGATGTGCCGAACTCCATGAATATTTTGTATATGGGATAATTTTTTGAATTTTTGTTATTGGAAAAAAATTGTTAGGTACTTCTACCGGTTGCTATCTGGACCTGAGTCTTTGTCTACATTTGAGAAAGAGCGCGGATGGCATGTGTCTGAGGACCTAGATATTGTTGCTATGCAGGTTAGCTAAATATACCAGGGCACTGCCTAGTTTTACTCATTTTTCTGTCAAGAAAGAAAATAAATAATGGATATCAATGCAGGAGGCCTGCCAAGTTCTTGCTGGACACCATGATTTCAGTTCCTTTAGGGCATCTGGTTGTCAGGTTGTTCCTTGTCTTGTAGATGGCTTCTTTTACCTTTTCCCTATTTGTTGCTTGACATAGAGAGAATTGTGCAAGCCATTTTTTTCGAAGTTGCTTACGAGTTCCAATACAACCATCATCATGTTGGGGCACCTTGTACTTGCATAGCCCAAAACTGAAAAAATGATTTTTTATAATATATAAATTGATATTTGGGGCAAATTTGATTTTTGTATTACAAAGAGTGAAATCAAGTATATTCACTATAATTTTTGATGATGCACCTAATATTCTACATTAGTTAGTAGATGAGGGTTTGAGTCCTTATAAGCTCAAGTTTCCCCTCTCTTTTCCATCAAAGGACAAAATTGTGCAGTCTGTGGGGTCCCAAACCAAAGCGGACAATACCTCGTTAGCGAGCTGAAAGGATTTGGGATGAGGCCATGACCTCTACCCAACCTTTGGGTGCTGATGATGCACCCAATATCTCACATTGGACTTTTCCATTAAAGAACAAATTATCTTTGTATATATATACACTCTTCATGTGTGAGCTGGCTACAATTCCAATAACTATCTAGAGTTTTGTGCAATCACTTTCTACAGGCAAAATCACCAGTCAGAACTTTGGATGAACTTTCTGTATATGAGGTGCCTTCAACTCCATATTTTCCATCGATCACAGAGAGGGTACAGAACTGTGTGAATGGGGAAGACTCATGCTGCAACAAATTTAAGTCTGACCTACCCATGGGATCTAATCCCAATACTGATATGGCAGGGATATCCTTTGGTGAGACTGGTCTAGGATTTGGGATGAGAAGAAGACATCGTTGCTATGTTGTAACAGCTCGGGCCCGTTCTTTTCTCTACCACCAGGTTTATATTAATCATTATAGGTTTTATGTTTCTGGGTCATTCTTCATGCTTCTGTTTCTGAAGCCACTATAACATGCTCTAGACATTCATGTTCAAGCCTTAGATGAAATCCACCATGTTACTTTCATTAATAATATAGTCATATTCATTATTAAACTGTGTCTTGCTGATTTTGTACTTTTGTGACTTGTATCATTCGTGGATTTGAATTTAAGTTAAATCTTTTCAGGTTCGACTACTTGTTGGGGTTCTCAAATCTGTTGGCACTGGAAATCTAACAACTAAAGATGGTCTACTTCTCACTTTATGTACTCCTTTTGTATTTGTGTTTCATTTTGTTTTTTCCCCTTTATTTTCTTAAAACTCATGTTGCTTTATCATGTTGCACCCCTCTGACATTGCTTAGTTCTATTCTGTCAGTGGAAAGAATACTGAACTTAAAGTCTGTGACTGCTGCAAGCCCCATGGCCCCTGCTTGTGGTCTGTACCTTGGACATGTAAAGTATGATATACGATGAGCACAGTTACATTGAGGTTTTACTCGAAGCATGACATGAACTCAGCTTATTTGTCAAGAATTTATGTTCCATCAGAAGTACCTCTGCTGTTAATCTAGAACCAAGTGCCCTAACTTATTGGATGTTTGGAATGTGATTCTGAGATACTCAAACAGCTTGCAGGATGATCTCGTTCTCTTTACTTGCTCCAAGTCTTATCCATTCTAGTTCATCTCTCTGGAATGTCAAGAGATGGTTGACATTGACAAATCGAACTACAATTATAGGGAATCTAACAATTTGCAGTTTTATGTACAAAAACATGGAAAGTACACAATATTTATTCTTTGGTTTTACATTTTACCTCAATTTAAGTTGTTCACTTTATTCCCCTTCATGGTGTCTGTGTTAGTGAAAGACGATTATGCAATATAAGCTTGTTAGACAAAGCTTGCATTTACGAGAAATTATTGAGCAGAATCAGTGCATTCGAAAGGACTGACTTAAAGGTTTTCCGAAAGAAATAGTACTATTTTTAAGCTAGTAACATCTTATTGACAGTTCCTTTACCTAGCTTATTGAGATGGGTTACCAAAATTGCACAAAGCAGCATAATCTTGCCTGAAACTTTTTCACTGTCAGGTGCCAGGACGTGGTATCTGCATCAGGAATATGTCAAATTTATCACTTTCAGTTAATTATTTTACTGAGCTGGTGATAGCCATCTGCCGTCCAAAGGAAAAAAAAAAGTTCATTGTTCTTAATGATGTCATTTGGTAAAAAAAAAAAAAAAGCAATCGACCAGGTGTTTTGGGCGGCTCAAAACTGCAAATTTGATGCCTTCCATTCTAATTTTTAAACTTTGTTTTAAGAGCAATCAGATTTTTTATCATTTTATTGTTAAAATTGCATTTTTATATTTGTCTGGTGCATTTAGAGAAATTTTATTTATTTTTTGAGTGCTAGTCATCTATATATATATATATATATATATATATATATATAGAGAGAGAGAGGTTATTAAGAAAATGAGTAAGCTCCTCTATTATATATTCACTTTCTCAGTCTTTCATGTTAATGGTTTTCATGAACTAACTTTAATATTTTATTAATCTTAGAAGTATGTTCACGGTCTCTTTCAGTCAACAATTGCCTGGAAATTGATGCGTGAACAGTAAGTCTTATTGTTAAAAAAAAAAAAATATTAATCTGCAAAATAGGAAGCCAGGAAAACCTAGAGGTTCACTCTACACACTCACACAAGGACAAGCTTTTGTGAAAAAAAGGAGCAATAGATACATCCTTTTCTTTTCCTATGAATCATTGTTCTTGTTCTTGTTCTTGTTCTTCTTCTCCCTCATATCCCACTGTTTCTGAAGAAAAATATGATGTTTTCCTTAGCTTCAGAGGTGAAGATACTAGGGAAAATTTTACTAGCCATCTTTATGCTGCTTTGAAAGAAAAGAAAATTCTAACTTTCATTGATAGCTTGAATCTTGTGAAAGGAGAAGAGATTTCACCATCACTTCTGAAAGCAATTGAAGTGTCCAAGATCTCGGTTATTATTATCTCAGAAAACTATTTAGCTTCCAAATGGTGTTTGGAGGAACTTATCAAGATCCTTGATTGTATGAAAAACAATGGACAAATCATTATACCAGTGTTTTACAAGGTTAATCCTTCCTATGTTCGCAATCAGATTGGTAATAGTTTTGAAGATATACTTGTGAAACATGAAGAGACTTTTATGGTGAGTGAACACAAGGTGAAAACCTGGAAAGCTGCTTTGAAGGAAGTTGCTCATTTGTCAGGTTGGGATTCTTCTGTCACCAGGTAATGTTCTTTGACATTATTCAGCAAAAATCTCATGAAAATTTTATTTGATTAATAGAGGGAGGTCAAAAGATAACCATTGATAGACTGCAGAACAAGAATTAATTTTATAAATCAACGATGACTAGATTTGAACTGTACACCTCATGATGCCTTTTGAGAGAAGTGACCACTAGATCACTACCTCATTGGCAACCTCTTGAAAATTTTGTATATCTTAAAAATATTTTTTGTTGATGATTTTTTTCTTCTTCAATTTATAAAAAAACATTGGTTCCTAATGTTTAACAGGCCAGAATCTGAACTTGTCAAGGAAATTTTAAAGGATATATTGGAGAAACTAAAACAGAAGGCCCTGAATTCCTGCTTCGGAGGTTTTGTTGGGTTTGAGTCAAGAGTTCAAGAACTTGAATCTGTGTTACACTTAGAAGAATCTTCAGGAGTCCAAAAAATTGTTGGTATTTGGGGAATAGGTGGTCTTGGTAAGACCACTCTTGCTAGAGCTATTTATGATAGAATCTCCACTCAATTTGAAAGTTGCTGCTTTCTTTCAGAGACTAGAGAGCAACTGCGAAGATGTGCACTACCTCAGTTACAGAGTGAACTATTTTGAGCACTATTATTAGAGAAAAAAGAAAGTCTAACTTCAAGCTGCAGTCTTAAATTACGGCTGTCTTTTATAAAGGATCGGCTTCATTGTAAGAAAGTTCTTATTGTTGTTGATGATGCACATAAATCAGTACAGTTGCAAGAGCTGTAATTAGCTAGTGAGCCTGATTTTCTTGGTCCAGGGAGCAGAATTCTTGTTACAAGTAGGGACATGCAAGTTCTCAGGAATGTTGCTGATGATATTTATACAATGAAGGGGCTGTGCCACCAGGAAGCTCTTCAACTTTTTAGCTTGAATGCCTTCAAGAGAGATAATCCCACAAGGGATCGAATCACGCAATCAAAAAGGGTGATCAATTATGCTAACGGCAATCCATTGGCTCTTAAAGTTCTGGGTTCTGCATTGCTTGGCAGAAGTGACAAAGATTGGGAAAGTGCTCTGGAAAGATTGGAAAAGGTCCCCAACCTGGAAATATATAATGTTCTGAGAACTAGTTATGATGGCCTAGATTCTAAAGAGCAAAATATATTTCTTGATATAGCATGTTTCTTCAGAGGAAGAAACCGGGATTTCGTGACCAATATATTGGATGGCTATTATTCTTCTGCGCGTATTGTTATAAGCACTTTGATTGATAGGTCTCTCATTATGATTTCTTCCGATGATAACACATTACTGCTGCATGATCTGTTGCAAGAGATGGGTCGAAAAATTGTTCTTGATGAATCTAAGATACCTGAAAATCGCAGCCGGCTGTGGATTCCTGAAGATGTGTGCTATGTGTTGAAGGAAAACAAGGTGAAAAGCAAAGAATTTTTCCCGTTAGTATGGCATTGGCATGTTTTTATTTTTTCTCTTTCTGGTAAATAGTAAAACTACCCATGTTTAAACTTGGAATCTCACAATCCTGAAAACGACTTCCTGACATGTTTTCACTAATTGTGGAGAGTAGAGACCTTTTCTGTTCATCATATATATTCGTGTTAATATGATACAATATGGAATTGATCCTCTCTCATTGACTGCTAGGGAACTGAAGTAATTGAAGGCATATCATTAGACATGTTGAAGGCAGGAGGGATTAGCTTAAAACCTGACACTTTTGCAAAGATGCTTCGTCTTAGATTTCTCATCTTATACTTATCAACAAATGATGGAGACATGAAAAATAAAGTGCAGCTTTATGGTGATGGCCTTCATTTTCCCAACGAACTGAGGTATCTACATTGGGTGCAATTCCCTATGAAATCTTTACCATCAAATTTCAGTCCTGAAAATCTAGTGGTGCTTAAGTTACCTGACAGCAAGGTTAAAAAGCTGTGGACAGGAGTACAGGTATCTATATGTGCTAGTTCTAGCAGTTGGTCACTTGTCTTTTTTGTTCTGGAAATGACTTCTCTGCTCAGGGTGTATTGAGCTCAACCGATAGATGAGTACTGACAAGTACTTTTGAGTACTCTACACTTGGATAATAAATGACACATATTCTGAGTACTTTACACATGGTTGCAATTATTTGTAATGATTGCTCATCTATCTACTGGGTGTAATACATGCGGAATAAGGAAGAATTTCCCTTTCATTTCTTTACTTTACATGTGCCATGCATGAAGTTGAAAATGGTGATTCTTCTAATCAGAGCTTATTTGTTTCTGTTTTTTTCATGACAGAATCTTGCAAATCTAAAAGAGATTGACCTTTCCAGCTCTAAGTTCTTGACAAGAATTCCAGATCTATCAAGAGCCAAAAATATTGAGAAAATCAACCTCAGGTGCTGTGAAAGCTTAGAAGACGTTCACTCATCCATTCAATATCTTACCAAACTGGAAATTCTCCATCTTGTGGAATGTTATAACCTGACAAGTCTTCCAAGCAGATTTGATTCAAAAGTTCTGAGGGGTCTTTATTTATACAACTGCCCAAGAATAAAAAGATGTCCAGATTTTGGTGGAAATCACCTGGAAGGTTTAAGTTTAGATTGCAATAAAATAAAAGATGTGACAACAGTGCCATCACTCTTTAATTCTCTAACTCTTGTTTGTTTATGTGTTTCTAATTGTAGAAAACTTTGGAGTCTTCCCGGCAACTTCTATAAGTTAAAATTTCTTAATTCACTTGATTTGTACAACTGGTCAGAACTTGAGAGCTTCCCGGAAATCTTGGAGCCCATGAATAATCTAAAGTGGATTTATTTGAGGAATTGCAGAAATTTAAAAAGACTTCCTGATAGCATCTGTAACTTGAAATCTTTGGAACATCTTGATTTACAGGGAAGTGCTATTAGAGAGGTACCATCATCCATTGAACATCTACGTTTCTTGAAGTCTTTGAATCTTGATGATTGCAAATATCTTGAAAGCCTTCCAAGCTGCATCTACAGACTTCCTGCACTCAAGAAATTGGGGTTAAACGCATGCAAAAGTCTTCGTTCCTTACCAAAGCTTCCATCATCTTTACAGTGTCTAGAGGCAAGCAATTGCATATCGCTGGAGACCAAACCAATCAGCTTCAGAAAATTTTGCAATCTCAGAACTCTGACATTGGCTAACTACTCAAGATTGGATCAAAAGACACTCAGGACAGAGGCTCAGCACCATGTTAAATCAAGCCTTGAAAGTACATTTGTAAGACAATTTTTTATTCTTAACAATTCACTCCTTTTCTTTTTCCTGTCTCTCTGGCTCTAATACTTTGATTTTTTTTTTGCTTTACAGAAGCTTAACAAGGTTACTTTTCTTTATCCTCTTTATCCTGGAAGTGAGGTTCCTGGATGGTTCAATCATCAAAACATGGGATCATCAATTACCATAAAGTTTCCTACAAGTTTTGACAAGTTTAAAGGCATAGCTTTTTGCCTTGTCTTTGAAGTAAAGAAATTCCCAAGAAAGTTAACTAACTATTTTTATTATTTTGAGACCAAGTGTGCGGAGGTCCTTTCTTCATTCAGGTCAGCAAGTCTTTATTCTGATCCTTTCATTTTAGCAGAAACAGATCATGTGCTAATCTGGAGTGATGGTATAAAAAACCTCAATAAATATTCAGGCATTGTTACTTCATTTGATTTTTATTCCTGTGGTGTTGATGCAAAGCATTGCAAATTGAAAACATGTGGGATCCATCTGCTACAATAAGTATAGTCAGAAATGTAAATGCCTGCCAGTGAGCATTTGTCTAGTGACTTAAAGTTTCCTGTGGTTTTGATTTCAAGTTCAGCTGATTAATTACTCTTCTAGGTTTTTCCTGTGGCATTTTCTGGGTTTTGATTTCAAATTGTTTGAATTGAGATAGCATAGAAGAGAAAAATTTTACACATTTCATATACAGATTTGTACTTTTTTTCTTAACAAACTATACAATATTATAGTTTTAAAAAAATGCAGTCTCATATCAATTTTCAATTATCACTTAATCATTTCTCTTTTCAAATAATGATTGCTATGTTAATTCAGTATATTTCAAAGAAATATTGGATATTTACTGATCTAATCTTTTAACAGAATCATCCGACCACCTTTGATTGTTAATAAATATATACCCAACTTGGAAATAGAAACAGTGTGCTGGTAAAAAGGAGAGATAGTTGGTAAAAAGCCGACCACCTGAACACATCCTGTTAAGGAAATAAATCCTCAAACTAACTCTAAGCATTTCCAGAACTTGTGTTTTGAAGAAGCAACATTTTGTTAGTCAACCATAGTTGTCAGAAAAACCACAGAACCAAACATGCTTCCGAATGGAAAAATGTTTCTGTGCATAACTGCTGGTACATTAGCAATACAGTCAAGTAGATCTCTTATATTTACATCATTTTTTTGTGGCCAATGGATAAAAGAGGTAGTTATCCTTCAATGCTGTAAGCCTTTAGCAATGGTATACCAACAGTAAGCAAATGGATAATGTTTATGGAATTTTAGAAGGTCTTGGCATTAGTAATTACTGCAAAACTTTTGCAATATTAAGTCATTGAAAAGCCTCTACTTCATCAAAGTTTCAACAGCAGCACTGAGAGAATGTTTATGAACAGAATCTTGGTGTGGAAACAGTGAGTGAGGCCCACTCCAGACAGACGTGCAGTTGTCTGGGAAGAGAGTTTGGCACAAACTGAGAATCATGGGATTATCAGGAAGGAATTTCTTGAACATTTTGGCCCTCTGCTGCCTTTCTTGCGATTCCTGAAAAAAAATGGAGTCAATTTAGCCACCCATTAAAATAACAAAAATTTGGTGCTTCTGTGACTTGGCAGAAAAGATTGATGTAGAAAAAAGAAAAACATATGCAATATATCATCAGTACAAGAAAGAAGAGCTCCAATGTCAGTGCCAACAGTAATCACAAAACTAAGATGCAAATTTGCACTTTGCTCGTATATGAGGCATGTCAGAAAAAGAAAAATTGATGTAATAAAAAATTCATAACCAATATGGCAGGTAGAGGGCAGTAACATTATAAACACCAAGTCTGACAGCTATCCTTAAGCTTCAGATGTAACAGCTACAGTAAACAATATTCCTGAACATGATAATATTGTAATTTATCTGATTATCCATAATGTTCAAAAGGAGATATGAAGCAAATTGCAGATCCAAGATCCATTTCGCACTGATGTTTTTGATTTTGGATTCTGTTTGTTTAGCATTAAACTACTCTGCCTCCACTGTTGACAGAATACCTAATAACCGCAATTTCCTCCAGCCTTCCTCCCCCGAAACCCAAATAAATTAAGGAATCCAAACGCAAAATGCATTATTCTATAACCATCAATATACCTACTTCAGAAATAAAAAAGAAAGGCTTTGTCATTCAGGGTCATAGTATTCTAGTTCTCATCTCGCAAAAAGAATGCTTCTTGCTAATTGCTATCTGCATATTTGATGTGCAGATACAATTTCCACTCTCATTCTATAGGTACTAAACATAATTGCAAAACTATTAAGTAAAAGGGGAGTCTCTTACCAATCACTAGGATTAACTATGTAGCAAATACATACAACAGTGAACCATCTGGCTTAGTGGCTAGGGCTACTGAGAAGGGGGATCAAGGCAGATTCATCTTGTACTAAAATGGTCCAAGCTATTTATTTGGTGTGCCCATCAACTTTTATCTGGCCCCGTGTTTGTTCGCACTTCAAGCCCAATGGGCATTTGTGTGTGGGGATGCGTTACAACTTACAAATAATAAAATTATTCTTGGGGTCTCAACTAATAGCTTATGTTTTTGGGTTGGATGGTAATTTGAGACACATTACATAATTTCATTAAGAAATTACCACATGCTTATTTCACTGAAACACTACTTGGGAATGAATACACAATGCCAAAGTGAGTCCGTGGTTCAGAAACCACTGAAGATGGGGATCTAGGATAGCTCAAATGCATAACAAATTTCATAAATCAAGAAGATGATAAGAAAATCAGCTTTGCAACGCAGATTTCATCCACCTGGACGTGAAGGGTTTCCAATTATATACATATATAAATTGTTATATTTAGTTACCTTGTTCTTATTTTGCTGAGCCACTGCAGTTTCATCCTTCAGAGAATGTGTTTGGACTACTGCATCTGCATTCTCTGCTAGTCCAGGCTGAGACTGTTGATTAGGCTCATTTCTTGATTTATCAGCAGACTCAGATTGCCCTGAAGTTTCGACCTTTCCTTGTTTTTGGATCTCTATCTCATTTTCTTCCTCCTCGTCTTGCTCCTCATCATTCTCTTCCTCATCAAGCTCCTCTATTTCCTCATGCTTCTCTTTTTCAGCACTGTACTGCTGCTCAGCATCGTCCATTTTCACCTCCAGTTCCCTTCCTTCCACCTCAGCATCTGCATCTAATGATTCATCCAAGTTTGACGATGAATCCTCACCAGCAGGGCTTTCCATAAGTGAAGATCCCTACAAGAAGATAGGATAAGTGTTACCGTTACTAATCTTTTACTTCATGACATAACAAATTATTTTATAGGGAAAATTACAATCACCTCCCTGAGATTTGGTCAAACCCACTAATCCGTCCTCGTATTTTCAAAAGTCAACTAATAACCCCCTCAAGTTTGATTTTATTAACTATTTACCCCTTACGCTAACTAAATACCCCTTTAAGTTTGATATTTTTATTGTAAACCTAAGTGGGTATTCAGTTAGCAGAAGGGGGAAATAGTTAATAAAATCAAACTTGAGAGACATTTAGTTAACTTTTGAAAATGCAGGGATAAACTAGTGAATTAGAATAAACCTAGGGGGGTGATTGTAATTTTCCCTATTTTATATTATTCTCATTAGCAAAGATTACAAAGAAAAACTATGAAGTATAAAAGGAAACATGATGGTGCTAATTTACCACAGCTTGTATATCCACTAATTGCTGGTCATAAACCAAAATTTTAACATGTTTAGGCACCTAAACATTAAGTACACTGTCGGGCATATCAAATTTTAAAGCAAGTCATTCTGTTCCTTTTCCTCCAAAAGAAAAATAAATATAGTTATTGGGATAATAAGTAATAGCATCATTCATAAGAACAGTGTCAACGTATATCACAGATGCTTCTACGTCAGTTGAACATAAGACATGGCCATGACATGATTTCATTCCTTGTTAAGGACATAACGGTGCAACCTTAGGTTCAGTGTGCAACTGACACCTATTGACTGCTCAAGCATCCCCTTTAAGTAACAAAGATTTTATTCCAAAAGTTCAACACACTTAAGAAATATTGACAATTTATCTAAGACTGTGGAAATTGTGTACACTTATGACCTGGTATTGTCAGTGCAGGCTATAAATCTACTCGACAGACACAAACTTGAAATTGAATATAGTAATCATTAGTTGGAGAAAACAAAGACTACCTCTTGCTTCAACTCTTTGGCAAGATTTTGATTAGCAAGTCTCTCCTTCTCCTCACGCTCTCTTCTACGGCGCTTTAAAACACAAATGGCACATAGGCAATCAGATTTATGACGCCTTCTGCAAATGAGAAAAGTCAAAACTAAGAGTATGTTCTAACGTATCATAGCAACAGATAAAAATAGCCATATCATATCCAGTGCCCAATGCAAACCCCAGCACAGATAGAAAAGAAATTAAAACAAAATGCTTAGTGGAAGGAAGAAAGCAATATTAGAAGGCGGGTAATTTGAACAGCTGGTTACTAAACTTTATTCGCGATTTCAATTTGGTTACAAAACTTCAATTTATGACTTTTCAGTCACCAAACTTTAATTTTTGTTTCCAATGTAGTCTCTGTCTAAGATTTTAAGCTTTAAAGTTATCTAATATTACATTTTAGTCCAAAAGATTATTTTCTTGCAAACAAGTCTATAGGTTCTAAAGATAATAAATAAAATAAAAATATATATTTTTATTTTCTCCATGTCTTCCATTGTAGATAGTCTTGTCCATTATTGTGTTTATTTGACTGGTCTAATACTAACAGTTTGCAAGTTTTAAAATAAAAATTATTCGACACAGGACAAGAAATGACTAATATTCACCAAGAATATCATAATCAATATACTGTGACTTTGTTGAATACAATAAATTAAAATATTTGATACAAATTATACAATAAATTAAAATTTAATAAGTTTTTTTTGTGCGAAAAATAATATTTTTAGAAATTTTTTTGAACACAGAGAAAGAAGGTAAAAATTAAATGGACTATTGTCATTAGAATATTTAATATTTATCACCGAATTTTATAAAAAAATTAAATATTTATAATTTGTTATAAGTTTAGTTTATAATTTGAATTTTAAATGACTGTTTATTAATAAAAAAAGTTGAACACAAAGAAAGAATGTAAGAATTAATTGAACTATTATCACTAGAATATTTAACATTTATCACCGCATTTTGTAAAAAAATTAAATATTTATAATTTGTTATAAGTTTAGTTTATAATTTGAAATTTTAAATGACTGTTTATTAATAAAAAAAAGTTATTGTACAGTTCACATTAATGCTCAATTGTTGTAATATTGATGGATTATTGGAATCTGAACTCTCTGTTCGATCTCTCATTTATCTAGCAATTATTTTAATCTAAATCAAGCAAATGATTTAAAAAATATAATAATAATATTAATAATACACAACTTTCAATTGTATTCAACACAGTCACAGTATTGATTATGATATTCTTAGTGAATACTAACATCTTTCTGTCCTGCATTAAATAATTCTTATCTTAAAACTCTCAAACTATTAGTATTAGAACAGTCAAATAAACACAGATAATGGACAAGACTTTCAACAATGGAAGACATGGAGAAAAAATATATATTTTTTTATTTTATTTATTATCTTTAAAACTTATTGACTTATTTGCAAGAAAATAATCTTTTGGACTAAAATGGTAACATTATATAACTTTATGGCTTAAAATCTTAAACAGAGATTACGTTCGAAACAAAAATCAAAGTTTAGTGACCAAAAAGTCACAAATTGAAATTTTGTAATCAAATTAAAATCACAAATAAAATTTAGCGACCATTCGAATAATTTACCCGTGAAATGAGTGCTAAACCTATAGACAGACAAATAAAAATATAAGGGTGAAATATGTCAAAATTATGATGTATGAGTTCGATATAGAAGCACATAAGAATAGGGGTGTAATTGAACCAAGCTGAGCCAAATTTTGACTACCTCAGGTTTAGTTCGTTTATAATCGAGCCGAGCTCGCTATGCCACTTAATGTTCACAAGTTATTCATGAGTTTAAAGAAGTCCAAACAAACCTAAAAAAATTTTAAAAAACACAAACTATAAATTAAAATTATATGTTAAGAAATTAAAAATAAATTATTTACAAAATAAAGTATATTATATTTATAAAAATTATGATTTTATTCTAATAATGTATTTTCTAAAATATTTTTTACAATAAAAATTTATATATTATATATCTAAAATTAAATTATTAAATATTAAAATTATAAGTTGGCTCGCGAGTTTCTATTAGAACTTGTTCACAAGTTTCACGAACTGTGCTTTGTATAATTTGAACTCGGCTCATTTAATAAACGAAATTCAATATACGAGCTCGAATGAGCTTTTATCGAATCGAACACCGGTACAAGGGACAAACAATGCATATTTTCATTCAACTAAGGCAACTCTGGAGAAATTAAAACTAAAAGAAAAAAAAAAAAAGAAAATCTATATTAGATGCATGGTTTCATATCATGCAAGATAACCCCAAATTGAGTGAATTAGCCGTCCATCACTTGGATGTGCACGCACTACAAACCATTAACAAGTTGTTCCCATATTTTGTTTCTGCAATAGATACTGTGATTCCTAAAAGCGTCCAGGCGAAACAACAAATCCTTGCACAGGCACATAGCAATTTAAATTCTGCATATTGATTTTTATGTTTCAACAATGTCATTTATTCTGCATCACCTTTAAATTCTATGTACAACTGCCAAAATGCCAGTAAGTATACCAATCAAAGCTCATTGGAGTAAAGGCACTCATCCACAAGTTGGCGAAGATTTG